>JABJVR010000006.1:0-19432 GCA_025773905.1 Chitala chitala | reverse complement strand
ACTTCACACATTAAACAGATGTGACAACACCCCCCCCCCCACACACACACACACACACACACACACACACACACACACACACACACACACACACCAAAAAGCATTAGGCCATTGTTGTGTGATGGCTGATTCTAGTGAATAGACAACAGCTGGCTCCATTTTGACCCCCCCTCTTTAGCAGAGGAGTCCCCCATCCCCCATCATTGTTGTCATGAAGCTGAAGGGGGGAAAAAAAGCACAAATGACCCCCACTTCTGATCTCTGACCTCTCTGCCTGGATGTGCTGAATTTTTCCTGCTTTAACACAATGAAGAAAGCAAGACAACACAATACAATCACCATTCTTAATTGCAGTCCAAAAAGGACTAAGTAACATGGGTATGGAAACATATTAAGCCATTCCACAGGTAATTCCAAGAAAGTCAGCCTCAACAAAGAGCACTGCACAAGTTTTTGTTACATTAAAATGGTCGGGGGAGGGGGGGTCCTGTCGCAATCTGTGAGGTCACTGTACAATCACTTTCTGATAGTCATCACTTCACTTTAGGAGCCACATTGGTGCATTAAACACTTCACGAAGCCTGTAATGTGTCAGAACCTTGGGCCAAGACTAACAATGGCACCAACAGTTTGGTCTTGAAATCTGCACAGTGTATTCCTCTAAGATTTCTGAAAACCACACATACACTGAAATTCACAATATGACACTAAGTTGCTCAGACTTACAAAGGGTGGCGAAGCACATAAGGACAGAAAACTGATCACAGCTCTAAAATGAAGTACAACGCAATCAATTTAGATTTTGTCTACGGACATACACAACTCTGACTTCCCATCCCTGCTAATTAGCCATGCGCTTGTGACAGTAGTGTGTGAAATGGTCAGAGCATGTACCTCATTTATTTTTGCCGTCTTTGGCTTTAAGCGCAATAGTAACCTAAAACGTGAAAAGGACCCCTCGTGATAATAACCGCTCTCTTACATTTAATATTGCCTTATACCGTTGTCAACAATACCCTGTAATTCATCTGTTCCATACATCATTATTGTAATCTATTATTACTCCTTGATACCTAAAATTAAAAGTCAAACTGAAACCTAACAAATAATAAAGCATTACATGTAGATTTCCATTATATACAATCACAACAAGCGCAGAGAGAAGCCTAATATATTTAAGGATAAAACTAATCGTTTTAAAACACAATATAGCCATATTAACAATTCTTTCGTATTTTAAAAAACAATTGACTGTAGCCGTTACTGGCGCGGGACCAAAACAGCGCTGTAAGTGTTAGTAACATTAAAACTCGTGGCACGTATACATTGAGTTAAATATACAGGGTTTCAAAATCAGTACCAAACGTCTTCAACACATTTTGTTTATCTCCTGATCCCTGATCCTTACTACCCCTACGTGTTGGCGCACTGCAACGGTAGAAACGCACTCTAATTACTTTCATGTGTCTATTCGAGGAATATTTCGTTACTGCTTTTACTTGGGTTCAATTGCATTAACGTTGCTGCATTGCAACAACTGGCAAAAATGTTAGCGAGCGGCTTCATAAAGGTGGCCGATGAGTCTTACTTCATCAAACACCAACTTTAATTGGTCTTAATCTTGCATCATATGTAAATCATTAAAGGTTTATTATTAAAAAGCGAAGCAGCGGACAAAACCGCATACCGAAGCCAAGCGAGGTAGTTTGCTAGCAGATTCTCCATCTGTTCGACGTCGAAAATGTTTAATAAATGGCAGGTGATGTATTAAAAATAATAAATACCAACATTTATCGCACCCGTGAAGAACACAGAACAAGATCTCTAGATACGGTAACAAAAATGGAAGAGACGCAGTGAGGTTATAAACACACAGCTGCTATTGAGAATGGTCCTAAAACGCACATTAAAATCGTTAACCGCTGCTTTAAAATACAAAACAACATATTCCCTTACCTCATAATGGTGAGCGTTTATTTCCCGATATCAAAATGCAACGATTTCTTCCAAAAATGTTTTTACACTAGACTTGGCTTGTAGTTTCAACAAAGTTCGCACTGGTCTCCTTTCCTACAGTATTACCATAAAAATATCAATGAAAGCTGCTGGGGGGCAAAAGAGCGCAGATAAATCCAACAAAATGTTTAGAAAAATAAAACCGAAAAAAAGGAAACAAATAAAAATCGTTCTCCCCTACATGTTCTAGAGCATCCCACTTTTGTTTATTCTAATTCGGAGAAAGAAAAAAAAATGCAACCCAGTCCTTTTCTCGCTTCAAACTTGCTTCCAAAGCGGCAACGTGCCGCCGGGATCCCCACTCTACACAAAGTGCGCTGACTCCGCGGTATTCACAAAAACAGCACGCACGCATGCGACGTAAAGAACTCCCTCCGCTCACATCCACCTCCGAGTGACTGACGACGCAAAGAGGTCCTGCATCCAAGAGGACGACTTGAAATGGTTTGATGGGGAGAGAGAGCGCGCGACGGGAAAAGCGGCGTTTTGCGCCACGTTGCGGATGCACTATTCATCGTCACATCTTACTCGATCAGTTTTATCTGATGGTTATGTTTGATCATTTGAACCGTGGACGCTATCTACTATGTGATATCTACATACTCAAAGCAAAACGTTGTATATCCTTCGCACATAAATTGCCCATATTATTTTAGTAGTGGTTTCACTTTACTTTCGTTCCATTATGTAATATACTGTTTGTGATCACCTTGATTTATTCTTCAGCATGATTAAAATACTTCATTGTCAGTCTCATTATTAAATCAATACACATAACGTTTATTTTACTCGCTCATAATCCGATATTAACAGTTCTACACCATAAATGATTGCTATATACGAGGTATCAAGCTTCTGGAAACAATTGAGTACTTTATATTATAAACGATTATGATCTTGTTAAATTACTTCTTGTTCAGTTCAGTTCAGTTCAGGCTAAGATCTTAAGTGGCCTTGTGTAAAACAAAAAAAATTCACTGTTGTAACACCTTGGTTGAGATCAGACAAATAACTTACCACTCAATTAACAAAACAAAACCATAACAGATAATAAATACACTATTGTAAAGACAAAACAGTTCTTTTGAGATCACAACTTGTGAAATTTTGTAAATAATTTTATGTGTTCTACATTAATAACCCTGCAATGGGTTTCTGCCCTGTTGAGGAAGTCCCCTGTGCTCCACCCTAGGCTGCCTGGGATAGGCTCCAGGTCACCCACGACCCTGTACAAGATAAGTGGATGGATGGATGGATATACTAATAACTGACATACAACAAAGTCTATTAATCTAAATAAAAATAAACAATAGATTAAATTTAAACAATGGAAATCATATAAAAATTATAAAATAAAAGTATATTAAATTCCTTAAATCAATGTCTACCATAAACTTAATGAGTCTTCAATATATAGCAAGTAACATTTTTCCTTTGATATAATGCCAATTTTAAAACCAAGACGTAACCAAAATACAAGATGTAACATAAAAATTGACAAAACTGAAGTTAAAACAGAGTTAAATAATTAAATATGAAAATTTAAAATACATTTTTGATACAATCATCTGTACTGCCTTCTTTACCTTTTGGACAATGTTTCCAGAGTTTGGATATATCTTTATTGCAAAATAGCAAATTTTCTGATGAGTGTGTTTAGTGAACATAAGAAAAAAGGTCTAAGTACTCAAAAGGAGAACATTTATTTGAATCAAAACCCAGGCTTTCATGTGTTTCTACTCATTTTCTTTTTGTGCATGTGCATGATCTAATTTGACTGTATGAAACAAGGGATGTGAAGTTATTAGGATAGAGAGGTGAGTATATTAGGATAGGCCTAATATACTCACCTCTTTGTTTGACATTAGTTTTCTTTAATTTTCCTCCTATTGGTGTAATCTCTTGAGTGGGCTATATAATCCTGAGAAAAGCAACAATTTTCTTGTGATACCCATCTTTATTGTTGCTTATCTTACTAGCTAAGTCATTTGATTGATTACTTAACATATAACAGTTTTGTGTACTTGCAAATATTTTTTAACCCTCCATCCTAGAAAATTTTATTATCCTTATGACAATTTAATGTGATGTAGTTTGTAATGAAGTAGCACGATTTTTCCTGCATCTTTGTTCTGTTTTATGTTGTTGATATGTATACTTTACATGTATCCATAATTCCAAATTGAAACTTGAATGCAAAGAATCGACCAAGTGAATATACTGTAGATATGAACTGAGTTGGCGCCACCTTCTGGGTTAGGCACGTATCGCTAACGTGACTCATCAGTCTAGCAGCACATAACGAAAGGATTAAACTCAATTCCTGAGACTGCATGTCGAGGGACTGCGTCGGAATTAAACGTATCGCGCTTATATTTAGTTAAAACAGTATCAAAACGTTTCACAAAAACATAGAAACTAAAAATGTGCACAGTCATAAATGTGCAAAAGACAACCCACAAATAAATGTAACACGGTATACAGAAGTATACATAACACAAATGCACGCAACGCATTCTACAAATAAATACGAAATTTGTATTGAGAATATATTTATGAACACCGTTTTACATTCGTGGATTCTTTAGCGTGCATTCGTGCCTTTTATTACTTTCGAGGTCGTGGTTCCGCTCTGTAGAATCACAATTGTGAGCACAGTGGTCGCTGCGAATGTGAAAAGGATTCGTTTTGATGTCAGTACCACGTTATTAAATGCGACCGGTTTATCTCGCCGTTGATTGGGTTAATTCCACAACAGTCCTGATTAGGTAGAAATCATTTTAATCTACTTGTGATTTTAGACCTTGGAATCCATTTCGAAAAATACCAAATGAACGCTGATAGCTTTTGCTGCTTATGGGACATGCCAGCACTTGAGCGGCATGTTAAAAATGTACCACAGATTATTTTTATACAAGGTTTTCAGCATACGTTTATACCTCCACTATGGTAGGTGGCAGTATAACTCTTTTTCTAAAAAAATAAAATGCATACTCGACAAATCCATAAAGTAAAAGTAGTGTCGGCTATCGTGATTGGTTCAGTGTGAATTCGTCCAATCGTTATTCAGATTTAATTTTGTTCGTTTCGGCCCTTGCAGTGCTGATGTGTGTTTGAGTCGAATGACTCTTCGTCGGTTAAGAGGGCGACATTTCTGTGTAATCCTTTAACTTTGAATTCACTTGAGTGATGCCTTATTTCCAGTCTTGGGATGAATTTTCTAGAGCGGCGGAAAAACTGTATTTGACAGATCCAATGAAGGTACCTCAAGTTCGATACCAGGCATATGTTTAGAGGAACAGCATTTGGTTTTCATGGAACTGATGGTTTGCTTTGTTTGTTTCAACACTTCGTGTAAAATGGTGCGAGTTTTTTTTTTATTATTATTACAATGGTAAAAATCTCCTACCGTGGGTTGTTGGTGGCACGATTGCTGCATTGATTAAAAACCCTAACGGTTATTTACATGTATTGCTCAGCTGCGAGTGTGCTACATTTAATTGATGGTTGTAAAAATGTAGCAAGTTAAACTCATAAGTGTAGTAATCTTTTTTTTTTCTGAAGTAAAATCCGTTGGAATGAAAAGGTTCCAGTGAAAGTGTACTTCAGCTAGTTGAAAAGTGTACTACTTCAAGGGGTTTTGCTGGAATGGAGGGCGTTATGTTTGCGTTAAAATATGGATTTCGTTTTATTTTTTTCATGTACAGGTCCGGGTGGTGTTAAAATATCGACATTGTGATGGTAATCTATGTATAAAAGTTACCGACGATGCAGTGGTGAGTGCTTTATTAAACCTTCATTATACCGTATGCGACCAACGTCTGTACTATAAGTATACTTTTATTTCAATTGTTTTAACTGACTTATCTCTTTTCATATTTCACAGTGCAGTATTTGCACAATACTAAATAATACCAACTGTTAAGTGGTTAATTTTTTTTCCCCTCATAATTGCCACTGAGCTGTCTTATGTTGCTTTTATTGTAATCTGTATGTTCTCTGCTCAGTGCTTGCAGTATAAGACAGACCAGGCGCAAGATGTGAAGAAGATAGAGAAATTGCAGGGGAAGCTAATGAGATACATGGTGTCCAAGGAGACGCGCAGTACGGCTATGGAGGCGGACTAACTTGTTGTGTCTGATGTGGATTGTGGGAGTGGACAGTGGTTTTTTTGGGCATGTGGTGGAGGCTGAAGGAGTGTGTGATTTTTAAATCCATCACTGCTATAGCCCTTTCATTTGAGGAGTCACAATGAAATACCTGGGGTGAATCCATCCTGAAGATGCTTTCTGATGCCTTCTCCTCAAGGCTAATTTATTTTGAAATGGACATGATAATGGGAAATTTTTTGGAGTGGATTTGTTTAGGTTTTGCAGAAAACAGTATTGCAAAATTATTTAAAATTAAAAAATCTTTTTGGCTAGTAGAACACTAGTTTTATTTGTCCTGATGTGCCCAGTAGTTGCATTGTGCACAATAAATGTCATTGTATATGACAATTTGGAGGTGTAATCTTTGGACACTCTTTGTGATTAACACTCCATTTGGTGTCTGTATAAATGTTGGTTCATGTTATCATGTAAGGTTCATAGCACCTGCCCTTCTGCTTATACTAGCTTCATTTTGGAAATGTGTGTAAATGCCCAATGGTTTTTTTTTTTTTTTTTAAAAGGATGAATTGGCATTATGGCAAGTGAGCCATAGTTCACACTACAGATCATTTTCTTGTCTTACACAGGGGAGTCTGGATATCTCAGGGAAATCAAGGCATAAGGCAGGGGACACCCTAGATGGTGTGCCAACACAACGCAGGGCACATCCACTTAGACTGGAATGTGAGAAGGGCAAATGTAATAACCTCCTGCTCTAGTTTACACCTTTTGAGTTATGTTTGCATGAAGATGAAAGTTACTAAAATTTTGAAGATGTTTGTTGTTACTGAAGGTTTTATTAGACCAAAATGAATTAAACTTACACCATGGGCAATTTGGAAATGCCAGTCGGCTTTTAACAAATGAGTCTGGACAGGGGAGGAACTGAGAGCACTCAAAGGAAACACCTAAAGCACGAGGAGACCATGTACACTCCACACATACAGGACAGAGGAAAGATTTCAACCTCCAACCCCAGAGTGGCAAGGTAACAGGGCTAACTACTGAGCCAACAAGCCTCCCACTACAGATCACAGGACATAATATGCCCTAAACAAAGGCGTACATATTCAATAAATTTTAATATAGTGCCTTTTACAACAATGTGCCTGAAATTGCAGGAAAATAAAGCAGTACCACGTTATTAAAGAATAAGCAGTAAATGGATGGTAGAAAGATGTCCCTCCTAATATTGTGGGAATATTACATTATCCCTTGTGTGTTTAGGGGTGTATTAGATTGGGGACTAATTTCATCTCTACCAATGTTGAAAGAGAACCTATGCCTTTGTACACAGGCAGTTGCCCACAGATTTCACATGCTATGCACCTACAAAATCAAATTTAAAAATTATGCAGCCGGTTAGTCCATTTTGCTGAAACTTCATTGCAGTAACTGAAAATGGTACTCAATAGTTTGTATGGCCCCCACATGCTTGTATGCATGCCTGCAACCTGGTGGCATCGGATGGATTGAAACAGTGTCCCAGAGGTGTTATAGTAGGGGCCAGTCAATGGTATCAAGTCCTTCATCCTCCAGGAACTGCCTGCATACTCTTGCCACATGAGGCCAGGTATTGTCATGCACCAGGAAGAACCCAGGACCCACTGCCCCAGCGTAGGGTCTGACAATGGGTCGAAGGATTTCATTCTGATACCCGCTGGCAGTCAGGATGCCGTTGTCTAGCCTGTAGAAGTTTGTGCGTCCCTCCATGGTGCCTCCCTAGATCAACACTGACCCACCACCAAACTGGTCATGCTGAATGATGTTACAGGTAGCATAACATTCTTCACAGCTTCTCCAGACCCTTTCACGTCTATCACCTTCTACTCAGGGCAAACCTGCTCTCATCTGTGAAAAGCACAGGGCGCCAGTGGCGAACCTGCCAATTCTGGCGTCCTCTGGCAAATGCCAATGAAGCTCCACAGTGCCGGGCAGTGAGTACAGGGCCTACAAGAGGACGTCGAGCTCTCAGGCCACCCTCACCAAGTATGTTTGATTGTTTGATCAGAGACATTCCCATCAGTGGCCTGCTGTTCCTCCTTGCACAAAGGAGCAGATGCTGGTCCTGCTGATGGGTTAAGGACCTTCTATAGCCCTGTCCAGCACTCCTAGAGTAACTGCCCGTCTCCTGGAATCTCTTCCATACTCTTGAGACTGTGCTGGGAGACACAACAATCCGTCTGGCAATGGCACATGTTTATGTGCCATCCTGGAGGAGTTGGACTGCCATTGCAACCTCTATAGGGTCCAGGTATCATCTCATGCTACCAGTAGTGCCACTGACCCTAGCCAAATGCAAAGCAAGTGAAAGACAGTCAAAAAAAGATTTTTGGGGGGGGGAAGCAGAAATGTCAGTGTCCTCCACCTATAAAACCATTCCTGTTTTGAGGGCCGTCTCATTGGTGCCCCTCTAGTGCATCCATTGTTAATTTTATTAACACCAAAGCAGCTGAAACTGATTAACAACCCCCTCTGCTATTTATCTGACCAGATCAATATCCCAGAAGTTTAATTGACTTGATGCTATACTCTGATAAATTTTTTTGAGCCCTGTATTTTAATTGCCACTGTTTAAAAGGTAAATGCCTATTTTGCTCTTAAACATAAATTCCACAGTGATCTCAATACAAAATATGCTGTCAAGAGAATATTAGCAATACAGTTTACATCACGGGTGCTTAACCATGGTCCTGGAGGGCCCCAGTGGGTTCAGATTTTTGCTTTAGTCAATTTCTGCTTTTAATTGAATCTTAATATCAATTAAACATTGACTTTTTGTATAATGACAGTGTTAGTCCAGTAATTCTCAATAAACTTTACTTAAAATAAGAATTTTAAAAGCATGACACAGACTTACTTATGCTGATTAATTTTTTAAAACATGTTTTAACAGATATGGTAAATTATAATCCATTTGTTAATAATTACTGCTTAAGCATTCTTTGTTATTGGCACCTGTTCCTGTTAGTAATTATGACAATTCAAATACAATTAGTGATGACAGGTTTGAATTAAAGACCTTGATAACTTATCCATACAATTTCTGCTATAATTCTGCAGTTAGAGAAAAATTGTAATGTGTGTTTTATAATTGTTACTGATCATAAAGCGTAAGAGTCTCACTTTTAACTTTCAATAGTTTCAAACAACTAATTATCATAGAGAATGAGGATAAACAATGATGTAATTGATATTAAGACATGAAGCTAATTAAATTGACTGAATTGGCTGAAACAAAAATCTGCTCCCACTAGGGCCCTCCATGACCATGATTGGCTACCCCACTTTATATACATTTTGTTTTTGTGTGTAAAGCAGTGTATTTGTTTTGAGAATGATAATTAATATATTGCTAATTAAATTAGGATTTTTTTAATATCCACAATTTTGTAATATTTTAACCGTTCTACTGCAGCATCCTCAAATTTTATTTCTTGTTCATAATCTTTCCTCTGATAAATGAAATGCAACTAAATGCTAATCACACCGTAAAAAGATGATACTGCATGCTGTAGAATTTCTATATACAAGTGAAAAGGTGGGATGACACCTGAATTTTCAACATGATTTCCTTATAAGTGAGACTTTAAATGTACCCCCCACCCCCACCATAACCATACAGCGTGACCTTCTGAGGTGAACAAACATGGCGAACTGTCTTAATGATAAGAATCTTCTGGAAAAATTACTTTTGCAAATTAATATTTTAACAACCTAAAGTTAAAATATTAATTCTCAAATGCAATTTCTGTTGATAGATTGAAGGTGTTTGCAAAGGAAAATTGTGTGCCACACACACATTACAATGCAAGGTTATGAGGAACATCACAGTGACCACCAACAAAAGTAATTTTAACTTGTTTGCAGTGTGTTACTGGCAGAACTGGGGCTTTACAACAGGGGTTCTCAATTCTGGTCCTGGGAACCTGTCATGGGTGCAGGTTTTTGTTTCAGACAGTTTCTACTTTTAATTGAACCTTAAACTCAATTAAACATTATTGACATTTCTGTAATCACTGTGCCAATCCAGAAATTCTCAACAAGCTTTATTAATTTTAAAAGCATGACTAAGATTTACTGATGTTGCTTCTGAACAATTTTAAAATTATAGTTTATTTTTGATCTTTTAATCCATTTCTTGTTAATAATCCCTTAAACCATATCTTTTCATTAAGCATTATTTGTTAGTGGCACTGCGGTGTGCCACTAACCACTGTTGCCTTGCACCTCTAGGCCTCGGGCTTGATTCCCACCTTGGGTCAGTGTGCGTGGAGTTTGTATGTTCTCCCTGTGGTGGGTGGGTTTTCTCAGGGTTCTCCGGTTTCATCCACAGTCCAAAGACATGTAGGTTAGGTTAATTGGTTTTTGCATGGTGTTTGTGTGTCCTGTGGTGGGTTGGTGTCCAGTGTCCTGTGCTTCCTGGGATGGGCTCCAGGCTTCCTGCAACCCTGGATTAGATAAGGCAGTATAGTGGATGGATGTTATTGGCACCTGTTAGTGCTGTGTGTTAATTACAATTAAGGATTACTGGTTTGAATTAAACCCCATGCCTTATTATCCAGACAATTCCTGCTCTGATTCCACAGAGAGAGAGGAATAATGTAATGTAGAGGCCGACCAAAATTGATTTTTTGGTTTCGGCTGAAACCGAAGCTGAAACCGAAAGATACAAATTTCTTTCCACCTAAACTGAAGCCGAAACCAAAATTTAACTACACTTTTGGCCGAAACCAAAACCGAAAGATATATCACCCAAAAAAAATCCCGAGCACAAGATTTATGAAATATGCCATGGTGCTCTGCCACTTTTATTAATAGAACTAACCATTAACAATCACTAACTATTTAACAATTTATGAATATCAATACTGTTAATTAGTAATTAAATCCAAATAAACGAATATTGTAGTTAAGAAACAACAGTTTTTTCTTGCCCAGCAAGTTGCTACGCCGGTCAGCATACAACAGTCCTGCTGCTGTGAACAGCTGTTCACTGGCCACGCTGGTCGGCGGTGCAGACAAGTACAGTGGAACCTTGGATTGCGAGCATAATTCCTTCCGCGACAGTGCTCGTAAACCAAAATGCTTGTATATCAAAGAAAATTTTCCCATTACAAATAATGTAAATAATGGATGATCCGTTCCACACGTCCAAAAATGTTCATATAAAAAAATTAAAAGTTTGTAATGTTTTTTTTGTACAAATTATTGTCCCTAATATCGCAAACAAATAACAATGATTAATACACGGTATTAAAGTAAAAAATAAAACAAGTTAACCTGCAATTTACCTTTGAAAAGAGTCGTGGCTGGTGTGAGGGATACGAGAGGGTGGAGGAGGGTTATTGCTTGGAAGGAGAATCTTCATCCATGAGAACATTTGGAATCTTGGGAGTTCTTTCTCTTTAACGAATTTCACTAACAGCACCGGTTTCACTTAATTTACGCTTTTTGGATTCACTGTCATCTTTTGACTCACTGGTATGTCTTTCCTTTCGTTCGTTTTTAAACATGAACCACTCCAATCCCAGCAAACACAAAACGTTCAAATAACATTAGCTAAACGTTTAGGGAACTTTAGGAACGTTTAGCTGACGTTTAGCTAACGTTAACTGAACTTTTGTGTTTGATGGGATGACACTCGCTTTTGCCTCCGTTTGAGGATTTCGCGGAAATGTGACATTGACTGTGTTCGTCGTTCGCGCTGCTACAGCCTTATTCGGGTGGTGCTTTTCTACAAGATGTTGTACTGTTTCCCACATTTTGCACACCTCCCTAATCTCATTTTAAGTATGATATGATATAAAAAACATCATACTTGATATGAAAATGCTCGTCTTGCAAGACCGCTCGTTAACCAAGTTAAACTTTATAAAAAAATTTTTGCTCGTCTTGCAAAGCACTCATAATCCAAGTTACTCGTAATCCTAGGTTCTACTGTATTTCAATTGGTTAATTCTCACCAATTCGCTATAGAACTATTAAATAACAGACAAGCATTGCTTATACGTAAACTACTGCTGTAATTACGCCAACAGGCTTAAGATCAGTATCAACATTGTCAGAGGAGTCTCAGTAACAACATGAGTATAAACTAAAGCAGGACGTCAATGAGTGAATGAATATCCTTCAGACTACCCAGCGCCGACTGCCATCACAGTCAGAGTCGAAGTGACAAACAGCGCTACTGTAACATTCTAACTGCCCAGCGCCAACTGCAGCCCACAGTCAGAGTAGGAGTGACAAACAGCGCTACTGTAACATTCTAACTGCCCGGCGCCGACTGCCGGCCCACAGTCAGAGTCGGAGTGACAAACAGCGCTACTGTAACATTCTAAAAACAGACATTCGGTTGACGACCGAAAGTCTGTATCAATTTCGGCCGAAACCGAAAGTAAACCGCAAGTTGACTTATTGTTTTCGGCCGAAACCGAAACGACGCCGAAAGACGTCGTTTGCCAACTTTCGGCACGAAACCGAAACCGAATTTCGGTCGGCCTCTAATGTAATGTGTGATTTATATTTATGTTACAGAAGTACAAGATTCTAACTTAACATTCTTCTTTGTAGGTTATTTTCTCTTAAAAAATAAAAGACCATTAAGTTCGGAGAGATGCAAATGATCAGGAAGAATACATAGGAGAAACGATGTAATTGATAATTAAGATAATAGTCAAAATAAAATCAATAAAATCGGTTGGATGAAAAAAATATGCGCCCACGGGAGACCCCTGCTCTAAAGAATAATTCAATGGAACAGATATGATCGCCACCATTTTGTAATTGATCTTTTTATATCACCGATTGATTTTTATTTCAAAATTAGCGTGAATTGAATTTACCATTTTAGTGGAACCTGCCAGGCTCAGAATTTTATTACCATTATACTGTCAGTTACTATTTTCAAATGTTTACAGTGATGCTTTTGTGTATTCAGGAAATTTGAATAAAGAGCATTATTTGCTTTATTTTCCTTTGTGCTGTGGAATTTCTACTTTTGAGTAGTTGGTCCCCCCCCCCTTTAGGCGCGAGGCTGCCAACGGTTTTCCCTCAGTTTACCATTTCGCGCCTGATAGGTAGGTTGTTTGAGGGGGTTCTATGTGAAATATAAAAGTTTTGTTCATATTTAGGCGTCTATCATTTACGTTGTCCGTTTACTGTTGTGGTAAATCTATGTGTTTGTAAGGGGGGGAAATAGTTATAGTCAACATTTGAATTCTGAAGTTATTCTTAACGCAAATGTTAACGCTGTTAGGCGCTTGGACACTACTCGGCGCGCTAGTTAAAGAGATGCGCGAGCTCCTGGATGAAGATGAGCATGTAGCGCCGTGAGCCCCAAGATACCTGGCTAATTCCAAACTCATCTCCTCATAGGGTACATCCTATAACAATAGTGTACTATATTTTACTATAGTTCAATTTGAAAACGTTAACATTATTGCATCGAAATTGATACTGTGTTTAGCCCCTGTCATAGAGGGACGAAAATAAGGAGACGTGTGTGTGTGTTCTTTAAAAAACGAAATTGTATAATGGAAACACACGCACACATATATAACGATATAATACAGTTAATGAACATAAACGTCAACGGTTATCATGAATAACATATTAAAACATCGTTTGGGACTTTTTCTTACCTGAGATAGAGGGTCGAAAATAACGAGGTAGTAACTGTGTCTGCTTTCTTCAAAACTGTAAACTGAATCAAGAAAATTGCAAATGTCACAATTTGTGCCAGTTAGTACCTGCACGCGACTTCCAAAAAAAAAAAAAAAAAAAAAACAAACGAGGAAAACCGTAATCCCCAAACGAAACAGTTTCCTAAATTAAGTTTAAAAAAAAAAAGTAAATTATAACATGTACATATATACATTTATTATGAATATGTGTTTCGTTTATGTCGGGCTACACCCTGTTGCACGAGATTTGATCTGATTGTCGCAAACTTCTGTAATTTTATTACTGAGTTGGCTTTATATGTACCTTTAGACAAATAAAACGCGCTTTCATCAGTTATGTGTTGAATGCACCTTTTTGTGTAATTAACAACGTTGTGATTTCCATTGGCTCCTTTTATAATCTGCGCACAGTTCTCCGTACGTTTCCGGCCGTGTAAAACCAGTTTACCACTGAGCGTTAGAGGGCAGGTCGCTGAACTTTGCAGGATTTAGAGGCGCCGCATCGTGAAAAGCGCTGCTGCAGGTCTGCAGTAAGGTAAGTGGCTGGCTTAGTGTTACATACTTAGGTTACAGACAAACAATCAATACTTGGATTAAGTAACATAATGCTATATTATTCATAGTTTCGTACTTCATCGTAACGATTCGCAGTTACGTATGCCGTACTCGTATAGTTCTTTTGCTTTAATATGAGCCCTTACGTAAGGAATAAAAGTATCCTAAATATTGCAACAGAATATTTTAGTGCGCAACGCTTCTTAGTTATCAAAGCATTGAAAAATACGAAAAGTTAAAAAAAAAAAAAAAACGCATCGCATATATACGTGTATTTCCTTTTCCTTTTATAATATAACTAGCTATTCTCCATTCTTTGGTACAGAGTATCCCGAGATATTTACTTTATTTTGGTGCGGTCAAGTAGTTGAACGTTGTTTTTTGTTCAAGCAAATTACGAAGTGTGAGTCAATCTTGCGCTTCGCTCTGGTTTTATGGTCGTGTGATAAGGGGAGACGTAATGCGGGAGACCCATTTTGTTTCACGTATAAAAAAATCCCATTAATTTGCGAATCTGTTGTAGCTCACACTGACCACGTCGGCGTCTCTGTTCGTACGCATTCGCATTCCTCAGTTTTGCTTATTTTCGTAGAACTATCCCTGGCCTGTAGTCTGTGCCTATGCGCATGTCTGATCTCTTCGATTCAAAAACAAAAAGATTAGGTAGGAATGATGTCGTATGAACGATCTTGTTAAATCAGGACGAAATGAAATTGAGTTTTGTTAGCTCTTTAATTCGGCAGGCAATTTGTTCGTTCTGAAGATCTTGTATTCCGATCTGTTTTACAAAAGACAATTTAATGACTATGCATGACTGGGTACAAGAACAGAAACACAGTTTAACATGTTTTAATTTAATATACCTAATCTGTTTTTAAAGGCTGAGATTAAGTACGACCTTTTAATGTTTTCTGCAGACTCTGTACTTACTATGGTTCAGCCCCCCCCCCTATTTCTCAACATTGTTAATGTTTCACGATTACCCAATTGTAGAGTTGGAAGCTTTGGTCACCAAAAAAAACTTCAAGGTCCTACTACAAAAAATTTCAGGTTATACTTTCCAGTACTGGTTAGCCTCCTGTGTTTTAAACTAATTTTTTCATTAATATGCAAGTTTTTTTTTTTTTTTTTGTGCCTTTGTTTACGTGCTTATTGGGACACTGAGTCTCATGTTTACATCATGTAACTTGCAGTGAATGTTCATTGCCTGTAAAAAGACATTTTAGTGTAGCAGTCACACTAATTTGTGGTTACAATAGAGTGGGATTAATAAATCCACTTGTACAGTAATGTAGCTAGTATAAAGGGAAAGGCTTTTTTGTGTAACCATGTTGTGTGGAATGGAAAAAGTATTCCAACACAAGAATTTAAAAATTTGTGCAGTTTGTTGCAGCTGAACACACACCAGTTTGTAAATCCATGTTCTCTAGGGTCTAATACTATGATTGCTGAGGTGCTGGTGGCGCTGGTCCTGGGGGCAGTGGTGTATGCTCTTTTTCGACGAGAGAAGCAAGAGGTCCTGCAGACAGAGGATGGCTGGTGGGGGGAGGGAGACCCTCCCCAGGTGGCTGAGGATGACTCCATCCGCCCTTTCAAGGTGGAGACCTCAGACATGGAGATTGAGGTGAGGCCACAGTACATGTTCAAATCCATATCTGTATGACAGTGTTTACTAAAACTGGGATTAAAACTTTAAGATGTCAAAAATCAAAATGTATGGTTCTTTACCATCCCAATCATAAATTATTTTTACAATTGCAGGATCTGCAGAGGAGAATAGACCAGACACGTCCTTTTCCATCCCTGGAGGACAGCAAGTTCAATTATGGCTTCAACTCTAACTATTTACAGAAGGTTGTCTCCTACTGGAGGAATGAGTTTGACTGGAAAAAACAGGTGGCAAAACTGAATAAATACCCACATTTCAAAACAAAGATTGAAGGTAAGCAACAGTTTTGTGCCAGCTGGCCTCTGGTAAATTGTCTTTTGAAGTGATCCCTGGTATGGTATTGTTTTGGTGCTGTTGTATGCCAGATGTGCATAGTCTAATGTGATCGATCTGCACAGTATTGGCTTTTCTTTAAAAAGCACATTCGCCAGTACTTGTTGCACTTAAATGATTCCAGAGTCAAGATGGTTTTGTGGTGGTGTGTGTGTGGAGGGGGGTTTTAAAATTTTTATTTTTTTTTTTAGGCATTGATGTCCACTTTGTTCATGTGCGCCCACATGGCCTTCCTGAAGGACAAACTGCCATACCCCTGCTCATGGTGCATGGCTGGCCAGGCTCATTTTATGAGTTCTACAGAATCCTGCCCCTCCTTACAGAGCCTACTGATCCTGACAGCATTGTATTTGAGGTCATCTGCCCTTCCCTGCCTGGGTATGCTTTTTCAGAGGCCCCACACAAGAAAGGTATATCTATGATCTGTCAAGAGATTTCACTCCAAGTTAGTGCTGTTCTGTGACATGGAGGAAAATATGTGCTTAGCAGAAGGTGCTGCAGAAGCAGGACTGAAGGCCTACTTACAAAGGGCAGAAATAGAAACCATTAAATTTGGGATGAATAGTTGGTGTGCTGGGAGCATTGCTTTGCTGGCAGCACTGTTCCCTTTATCTGCTTTCTTCTCCCAGGTTTTGATTCTGTATGTGCAGCCAGAGTATTCCACAAGTTGATGAAGAGGCTGGGATTCAGTCGGTTTTACACCCAAGGAGGAGACTGGGGCACACTAGTTACCACTAACATGGGCCAGTTGGAGCCTCAGTATGTGACTCTAGCCGGTATTGTGTTAGTATAGGAGAAAATGGGCCTGTCAGTTCACCTATCAGGAGGTGACCTTGCTCTGCCCATTTAATGTTGCTGGCTACATTTCACAAATTGCTTGCCATTTAAATATTGCATGAAACTGAAAACGATTTCTTTGACAAAATATTGTGGCTCATGCTTAACATTGTATCCAGAACCGCTCCTTTTCCTTTGTAGTGCTTATCACAGTTCAGTAACAGCACATGTAAATGAGTGTTTGCATGTACACTGACCTGTGAAACCCACATGGTGTAAAGTATAATCTCCCTCTGTAAAATCCTAGAACAATCAAGGGTGTCCATCTGAACTTCGCCCCGCTCGCTCCGCCCAGCCCAGTGATGGCATTGCATGTAATGCTGGGTCGCTGGTTTCCCACGCTGTTCGGATTCATGGCTCACGACCTGAGGCGTCTCTACCCTTTCATGGACAAGGTGGTGGGAGAACTAATGAAGGAATCTGGGTACATGCACATCCAGGCCACGAAGCCTGATACAGCAGGTGGGTCAGTCTGCACATATCTCTAGAAGGAAGCATTATGACATCTTCATGTCAGGCAGCTGCAGTGTGTACCTCACTATCTGTGCTCAGTCCTCCCCCCCCAAGTACAGATGGCAAATGCATACTTTTTTTTTTTTTTTTTTTTTTTGCAGTGCCTCCCTATTAATGATGAAATCACCCCTCATGTTAAGTGGCCCACTTTGTCTTCTGTAAACTTGACCATTATATGCAGTCTGAGAGGCCAGGCCTCATATTCAAGTAAAAATGTATTGAAGCAGGATGTTTATGGCCCTGTAAGTGGAAAATATCATTTGCCATCGGTGAAGACCGAGGACTGTTTAGCACCTTTTGTCCCAAGAAATGGGACAAAATTACACCTGGAATGTGTAATCGCTTTGTGTCCACAGTCCCTGAATGTCTTTAGTGCTGTAATGCTGTCATTCTTTTTCACACTATGGTAAATGTTTTACTGTCCCAAATTTTTTGGATATGTTTATTTTGAACACAAAATTGAGGTATAACGTGCTGCTGTATTGTTTTCAGTATAATACAGGACAGTTGTTTATACATTTTAATTTTGATTTGACATACTGATTTGGGACTGTAGTTGCACAGGTAGGAGTTTGATCCATTATGGTACTTTGTAACTTCTGAAGATCAAAATTCCACCTGTAATCCATTCAGTTTTGTCCACACAGGCCGAGGGCTAAATGATTCTCCTGTGGGCCTTGCTGCCTATATTCTGGAGAAGTTTTCCACCTGGACTGAGTTTGAGCATAGAAACATGGAGGATGGAGGCTTAGAAAGGTATTACTCTTTAAAAAAAAAAAAAAAGTGTATTAGAATTGTCTTGTATAGTACACTGGTTTTCACATGCAGTTGGGGGGCAATAAACAACCAAAAAACCCGGTATGTTCAGAGAGGTTTTAATGGTTGCCACCACAAACTTTAATACTTTCAAAATGGTAGTTTTGTGAAGTTTGTCATGCAAACCTTTCATTTGAAAGTCCTGGTTATTTGTTGTCCTTACGGAATTGGCTGCTAAATGCAGGGTTTCTGCTAGATATGTTCCCCCCCCCAACATATCTTTTATGAGGGCCTATCAGTCAGGCCATTGAAATTGTCCTAGGTTTTCACCCTTCTAGGGTACCTCTGATTAAAACTAACACGACCTGTAACATTGACTCTTCTTTTGGCAGGAAGTTTTCTCTAGAAGACCTTCTGACCAATGTGATGATCTACTGGACCACTGGATCCATCATCTCCTCAATGCGCTTCTACAAAGAGAACTTATCCGAAGGTCTGAACCAGAAACACTCAAAGTAAGCAACCATGCTGTTCACTGTGTACATAGGTTGTCATGCATGTTTTTTTGTTTAAGTAATGAAGTGCTAGGATTTAATTTCGTGAAACTACATAAATACAAGTGCCAGAGCACACAGCTTTTTTCCTTTGAAAAAAGACCTGAAATACCATAGATGATGGGGGGGGGGCGCTTGTTGAGAGAACTGTCTTTGAAAACTGGGATTGGGACACTTTTGTAGGCCTAGTGAAATGATCTAGTCATGTACACAATTTGTATATTTAAATGTATATTGATGGTAAACTAAGCTGGGTTTTTTTTTTTTTTTTTTTTTTTAGGCTATCCTTTTATGTGCCCACGGGTGTGGCCTCCTTCCCCAAAGAGCTGGTTCACAACCCTAAGGTGTGGGCAAAACGGAAGT
>JABJVR010000005.1:285275-321914 GCA_025773905.1 Chitala chitala | reverse complement strand
CCCCCGGCCCCCCCCCCCCCCGCCCCCCCCCGCCCCCGCGCCCCCGCCCCCCAACCGGCCCCCCCCCCCCCCCCCCCGGCCCCCACGGCCCTCTCGGCTGGGGCATTGTCACTGACACAGCTTCTTCCTACACCCGGGGAACATAAACACCAGCCTGTTATTCTCTGACAAATTGGGTAACAATGAAGAAAACTTCTGATTATTTGTCTAAGAAAGTTTTGTTCTTCTAGTTGCTCTTATGAAATGAGAACCCTTTCAGTTTAAGTCAGATTACACGATGTAGACGGAAATTATTAATTCTATTGTCTTCTATCATTCAGTTTAGTTTACTTATTTATTTTATTGTTCAATCAAATTTTTTTCAGTACACGATGTTCCATTATTGTATGCAAGGATCATATTGAATGGATGAACATTTTTGTACTGATCTAATAAAGTATAGGAAAGCATAAATATCACCTTGTGTTACTGAATTTCTACAATTACATTTTGAACAACATTATCCCAGTTTTAAATTGTAATTTCTAAGTGGTTCTTAGAACATCTAGCTTTTGGGGATTTCAACTGAGGACCGCAAAGCAACCAGTGCCGTGACATTACAGCAAGCACGTAGCCTACTTTCTTCTGGAAGGTAATGTCTGCATGAACAGGGTCAGGTTGCATCCTCAGGAAAATGGATTTGCAGCCTACAAATAATAATTAACTTTACATTTTGTTAATATGATAAAAAGCTAGCAGAGTGTGCCTGTCAACTGCCTTGTGCAGGGAGGAGGGCCTGAGACTGAGCCTGTTGCTGCTGTTTTCATTGTGTGCCGGGGACTCACAGAGGGCAAGAACAATAATGCATGTAAGGCTGATCTTGGAACCACTCCACGGCTCTTTTCCCAGGCCGGGCAGTCTTGGGAAAGGCTGATACCGTGGCACACCGGGGCCTGGCCCAGATCACCCTGTGCAGGGCCACGAGGAAGGCGGATCCTAGCAAGAAGCAAGTATGCAAGGGATGACAGGAATCCTCCCCCTGCCTGGGAACGGAGGGCACACGCACACACGCGTGCATATGCACACACAGACACACACGTGCGTGCGCGCACACACACCCTCTGAAGCCAAGTTCTTATTTAGCTCTGACTGAGAGCATTCCCTAAAGTGAACTACAGCACCCAAGAACAGACATACTGCTCCAGATTCCCACCAAGCGGTCTTGGTGTCAGCCATATCACTACTCTTGTTTTCATCTCGTACCGTCCAACGTTATTGCAGACACTTGCTTTCTATCACTCAAGGATGAAACATGGAAAGTAACAGACAGACCAGCGTAAAGAAAATGTTTCCTTTTCAGTGTCTTTAGCCAGATAAACATGAACCCACTATGCACTGTGGTGAAAGCGGTGAAACTCAGGCAATTACTTGCATGGATATTGGTACTCGCACCACACTCTTCACAATAATCACATAGCCGTTACGTCAGAATAGAAAATACAATGAGGAAAAAAGGCTGAGGTTTAACTGAAAAGGTCTCCTTAAATATCACAAAGAAACACTTTTCAGCCCTTCAGAAATATCCAAATTTTACACACGTGGAGCCTATTTACATTTTTAAAACAAGACACCCTATTTTTTTATTATTATTCAACATCTTTTAGGGAAATTTCTGTCCTAATTTCTCTCTTAATAATATTCAGATAATCTGTAATGTCATATATTAGACCCAGATCAGTAACAATTTCTCAGAAGTGTGTAAGTGTGCTAAAGTAATTGCTCATAATCTTGAGTAATGTACACAGAATTACAAGAAAATTCATGTTTTTTATTTTAACATCTCTATTGTTTTTATTTTAACATCTGAAATTACAGAGATGAGGCCTCAGCAGCTGTATCCTTAGCTAACCAAAGAGGGTTCATTTTAAATAACCGGACCACCTCTGATGCAGACAGTTTGAGAAATTTCTGAGCAGAAACACAAAGGGTCTGTCGAGGTGTCTCTAAAGTGTGAACAGGTGGCATCATTCCTGTGTTTTTGGATAGTGAGTGGGCACTGACAGCTGCACCATAAGCCCCAGGCTGCTCAGTAAAGACAGTGGTGTGGTATGAACAAGCTAAACTGAGCTGGGTAATGTAGATGGTGTGGTGGCAGGTAGCAGAGTGCTGAAATATATAAGCTCATAGTGAGGAGCTTACTACAAACCAGGAGGGGCTGCTGTTGGACCTTTGATCGAGGTTCTTGACCTGAACTGTTAAAGCATCTTTGTAAAGTGAGAATTTCAAGGAGTATGCTGCATGTGTAAACAGTAACAAATCAATCCATAGCATCTATTTTTTAGTGATACTTAAGCTGGAACCCTCAACTCTGAACAGGATAAGCTGTTTGGTAATGGATGGATGGACTTAAGAAGGATTCTACTTGCGATATTACTTTTCTGCATATTGCAGATCATTACATATCAAAACTAATATTATTTCCCAATGCAGTTATTGGCAGCCATAATTCAACACTTGTGTTTTCCAAAGTGTTTTTTATATTTCCAAAGTTTTTTCTAGTAGTATTTAACAGTGTTCACTCTCATCCCAGGAGAAAGCAACATGTAAATGGCCTGAGGTTACCCTGGCTTTTTATAGCCATGACCGCATTTCTCAGGTCTTCCAGCATGCAAGTTCAACTGAGCGTACAATAAACACAAACAATGTAAAGAATAGAGTTACAAGGCGGCACTGGAAGCAGTGTGTACTGTGCAGTACTACATGGGGGGGGGGGCAGGTAGCCGCCTCCCAGTCGCATGGTCCCCACCCGCTCTCCTGGCTGCCTCTCACACGGCGATTGGGTTTCAACGGCGGCGCGGTGAGCTGTGGGAACAAGTCATCATGCTGGCAGGCTGCCTGGGAGACTGTGCTACTCTCCGGCAGGGGCATGGCACATGACGGGGGGGTGCTGGCTCTCCAAACAATAACGCCGTCTTCAGCGTCCTGCCCAGCAAAACGAACCGCAGCTGGAGAGTCCAACTGGCTGGGAGGCGCTGTATCTGGCTGTGTGTTTGTGTGTGTGCGTGTGTGTGTGTGTGTGTGTGTGTGTGTGTGTGTGTGTGTGAGAGAGAGAGAGAGAGAGAGAGAGAGACACACACACACACACACACACGAAGTGTGTGTGTCTATGTGAGTATATGTGAAAAAGAGGGTCCATATGGGTGTGTTCTGAAAACTATGAAAGCAAGCATAATAAAAAGAGACAGAGACAGTCCTTACAGATAGAGAGATGTGAGAGTGTGGTACATGGACTTTCAGTCAGCTGTTCATTCTTTACCCTGTGCAGTAGTATAAATTACGTTTTTTTATTTACCAGCAAAACCATCATAAGCAACTTACATACTGAATTTTACAGTCACTAAATTGATTTTTAAAACAGTTCAACTAACACATCTTGTTAACAGAAACTCTAAAACTCAAATTTGCAAATTTTTATATCAATTTATATTGTGTAATCTGAACTTAATTAATATTTATGATTTAAAATTTTGTTAAAATAAATACATTTAGTCAAATGTAACTTTGAGATTTTGTGAGACGCAAAAGTTTTTCAAAATAAAGCATGCATCTCTGTTATGGAGCTGAGTTGCAACACCGATCCAGTTCGCTTTAGATGCACACGCACGTGTGCGCAGTCAGTTGCACTGAGATGTTCGTATCTTGCGCTCTCCTCTGTGGCATATGACCGGCCGTCCAAGACTGCTCTTTAAGGCCAAATGAGAAATGAACCATTTCTGAAAGCAACACCTGAGATTTCTGGATCGTTTGTGTAGGTGTGAGGATGCAGCTAGGGTCTGTTACGACAGTTTGTTTCAGGCACAGTGTTTGCTCTATGTTCGTCAGCAAAAGAGACGGGATATTCTTGTGGTACCTTATGACCTTCAGGAATGTAAGAGGTTTTACATATATTAATTTAGCTAGATGTTTCTGTTTGGAAATATCCATAATCCTTGTAGACCGAAAGTATCCATAACGTAAAATATGTGCAAAATGCGCATATTTTTTCAAATGCAATTTATCTTACGTTTGATGACAAAATTAATCGGATTGCTGCATCGGGGATTTAAACTAAAATGTGCTTCTGGTTAATGATAATCCAAGTTTTGGTCTGTGTGCACACTCAAATCGTGATTCATATTAATAATAGCTGTCGAATACTCTCCACATTTTGTCTATAACTTTGTTTATGCAATGTTGATGGGTTGTTTTTTAATTGAAAGTGTTGCGGTCGGCTAAATTCAGAGAATTTGAGAGTACACTGAGGCTCGAATGTATCTCATCTTAATACGAATAAAAACGAACTTTAAAAACAGCCTCAATTCGTTTTGAGGGATGTGTTTGAAAAGAAAAATCTTTATAGTCTGTCTCCCTCGAGGCTACCTGCCACTGGCTAATACTTAGTGAAAGTTTGTACCATTAAAGGTTTTGCCGAACCTTTACAGTTGTATTACTGAATTCGTTTGCTGCCCATTCTGGATAATTTGTTTTGAACAAAAATGACAGGAAATATTGTTTATGATAATTAAATTGGCCTGTTTTCTTTCAAAGTAGTACTAGCTAATTAAACTATTAAAGTACATCCCTGGTGAATTAAACTTACTTAGTACTAAATTTTTCTGGTAAACACAAATTTCTCCAACTAACTGTTTCAGATGCTCTTCCGAGTTTATACCGACACGACTGCATTACTCCGATTAGTAACAATGCATACCTATTTTCCCTAAGTAAGGTACAGTATTCTTGAGTTTGAAATCCTTACATATGGGGTACTTAAAACTTGTTGTTGGCACTGCTTCTCACGACTGGTAAGACCCAGGGGTGTCACAAAAGCACTAAAACTAGACAGAGCCAACTATCCAGGGAACTTGGACAGCGCTCCGGCTGGAAGCCCCCGTTCAGTGGCTCGGGGCGTGTTTTTTCTCTGTTGTGGGTGTTCCCAGGCAGGACGTGGGCGGCAACGCTCCGAAGCCGCTGCGACTGAGGCTCCAGCGTTTCGTGGGAAAGAAGTTCAGAGGGATTTGTAAAGTCATCGGCGCAGTCCACCTGGGCGCACATGCAGCGGCGTGCGCACGTCTCGTGTGTCGGCATCAGCATGAAGAGGCCCTGCGAGGACACCACTTCAGACAGCGACATGGATGAAACTATCGACGTAGGCAGTGAAAACAACTATTCGGGGTATGTGCATTTTATAAATTCAAACATACACTTATAATCAGCTCGCACGTATGCATTACATTTTGTTTCAAAAAAATTACAGCGATCGTAAACGTTGTGACATTTTGTTGCTGCTGTCATTTTGTTTAATGATACTTTGCTCTATCTTGCGCCACTACAAAACTAGACCCCAAAAACTGTAACTTTCAGACGCATAACAGCACGTGTTTTTTACGTTCAGTCTCCAGTCTGACTTAATTACACAGTCAATAAAGGACAGTAGCTATATTATCATATCCGATTAGCCTATGCAAAATACAGGTTTATATAATTTATATTATGGTACGACGCGTTTATATTGTATCATGTTGTACTTTTACCATTTTTTGTTGTATAAATCGAATACCTGGTAGATAATACCAAATGTCATTTTCACCAAAAGTCATGCCAAGTAACTTCAGATGACCGATTTTGTAATTTATTTGTGACAGTGGTGGTTCACTCATCAGATCCAGTTCTCCGACAACAACGTCACAAGTTATGGCACGAAAGAAACGAAGAGGGGTAATAATAATATAATAAATAATAATCTTAAATAATAATTATTATATATATATATATATACACGGTATTAATTATAACTATTATTAGTTATAATAATTATTAGTCATGTTTGTGGTAGTAATCGTGAAATGAGTGTCATTTTAAATGCGGTTTTAATATGGTAATAGCATGTGTTTGTTTCAGATCATTGAGAAAAGACGGAGAGACCGAATCAACAACAGTTTATCAGAATTACGCCGACTAGTTCCTACCGCATTTGAGAAACAGGTGAGTTGCAGTAATTTGCAGACAGCATAACTTGACATTTCACATTTTCGGAAATATTTTTTGCTTTTCACAGGAGTAACATTATATTATTATTATAATTATTATATGTTAAATAATAATAATTAACTTGTTAAATCATTCTCGTTGATGATACACTATGTTTATTTTTTCTCAGGGGTCTGCAAAGCTGGAAAAAGCTGAAATATTACAGATGACAGTTGACCACCTGAAGATGCTTCAGGCCACAGGAGGTAAAGGTAAGGAGTTAATTGACTGCTATTTTGTGCTATACTTTGTGGTGAAATCCGAGTGAGCAGTTCCTTTTGACGAGATTAAAGGGGTGGAAATCAATGCTAATGGCAGGATTGAACTCGTGGGAAAGCGCGGCACTGACAAAGGGAGCACTTGACCCTGGGACTGTGTTTGCTTTCATATGTCCGTGGGAGGGGAGAGCCCCTCGTTCACAGGCTGGCTTGTCAAGCTCTTGTTTGGGGTTTCCAGAGAGTGTAAAAACTGGCGCAATGTGGAGACAAAACAAACACACAAACATCGCAGGACAAGTGCGGCCTATTTAGGTTATGCCTCCCAGCACACTGGGAGGACAGCCATCAGCACCCAGTAGCACTACTCGCTTTCAATGGACTGTGGTACTTTGAGGGAACTTGGCATTCATGTTTGGCCTGTTTTTTGCCTCCAGGGTATTTTGATGCACACTCCCTTGCAATGGACTTCATGAGCATTGGATTCAGGGAGTGTCTGACAGAAGTGGCCCGGTACCTTAGCTCTGTGGAGGGCCTGGACACAAGCGACCCCCTCCGCATCCGACTCGTCTCTCACCTCAGCACTTGTGCCTCCCAACGGGAGGCTGCTGCCATGACAACTTCCATGGCACACCATCCCCATGCCCTCCACCCACACCAGTGGGCGGCTGCCTTCCACCCGTTGCCCCATGCCTTCCTCCAGCAAAACGGACTTCCCCCCACGGAGGGCACCAGTGGTCGGCACCCCGATGTGCCAACACGTGGTTCCACGCTCCTGGCAGCCACCTTTTCCCCTGCGGACTCCACTCTCAGGGCACCCCCTGCTGGCAGCGTGGCACCCTGCATGCCCCCTCTCTCCACTTCCCTCCTCTCGCTGTCGGCCACGGTGCAGGCCGCCGCTGCAGCCGCCGCTGCTGCCCAGACCTTCCCACTCTCATTCCCTGGAGGATTTCCCATTTTCAGCCCAAGCATGACAGCCGCATCCGCGGCGTCATCGGATGCTAGCCCCTCTCCGTCAACCACATCGAGCTCCCAGCCCAACAGCAGCACCACCAGCAGCACCACCAGCAGCACCACCAGCAGCAGCAGCAGCACCAGCAGCAGGCCCTACCGGCCGTGGGGAACAGAAGTGGGAGCATTTTAAACCCTGCACTCTAAGGACTTCTTGTGTGGCTGGACATTATTCACACGTCTGAAATGGTGGATAGCAAAAACCTTTATCTTCTTCCTTTGGAGATTTCTCACTTTATCTGTGGACTTTTAAAAAATCTGTTCAGCTGTGAACAAATATTGGGGCATGAAAAAGCACAGATACTCTTTTGCATACTGTAATTCTAACAAACGGAACTAATTTAAACCTGGCAAAACGTCACAGCTTCAGCGTCCAGTAAATGGGAGTCATCAGTATTAGACTTCTTGTTGATTAAGTTTTCAACTGCTTATGCTTTAGATGTTTTTTAACCCTTTGAGGAGACAAAATTTCTTAGATCTCTCTGTTCCTGAACTTCTCGCCCATCTTACTGTATGTACGTGGACACAGAAAGCTTAACGCTGCCAAACACTTGTGCCACAACACAGCAGACACAGCTAAAGCACCGCAGCTTATTTAATGTGTAACATTTCAGTATATAGTTTAACAGCGTACCCACAGCCAGTCCAAATGTCCATGTCATCCTTGTGAGAAAAGAGTCATAACCACAGCATTACATTATTGTATTGTTTTTAGCTTTAACAAATAGAACTGTAACCATTGTGGTCAGCAGGATATTGCATCAACCTAATCTGGTGCTAGGAGTCACACACACACACACAGAAAGACACACACATACACACAATAGACAATACAAGCAGTCTTGAGTTTTGAATGACTCAGAAAGCAGGCCTTAAAAAACCAAAGCTTAAGGAGATAATCAGACAAAATGAAACTACACTTTTAATCCACAAACTAACAAGAAAATCTGTAAATAAATACAAGTATGAGGTCCTATAGTAGGAATTATATTAAAGATAAAAATTTCTTGTAACAGAATAATGCAGTTTATTCTTCTGCTTTACAAAGACGGATAAAAATCAGAGGGGATGTGTGTGGAAAACGGCATAAAAAAAGAAAGTCTTGAAAACAGGACCCCAGGATAGGGGTGTAAAATGACTGGTTTGATTTGATGTGCTTTTATTTCTTACTATGTGCTGTAAACTGTAACACTTTTCTATGCAAACAGATGCCCTGAAGATGTTGCTGATTAAAAGGAAAAGCTCTTTTCTTGGAAGACGCTGGCATTCTTGACTTCCTAGTTTTATGCCTTCAATCCAGCCATCCCCATCATTAACCCCCTCATTTTGTAAACCCAGTAATCTGGCAACCACTTCTGCTCATGGCACAATATGTGTGGTGAATGCCGTGGTGCAGCGCACCAGTAGGGACTTCTTAACACAAAGGGGATGTTGTAACGCACCAGTGGAATGGGTACCGCAAGGAATGCGCATAGTCTTACATTGATGGAAAACATGTATGGCTCCCAGAGTGTCATTAGCAGGATTTCAAAACAAACAAATCACTTTCAGCTGTAAATCCATTACTGGAATACCAGCATTGTCCTGGCTGTTTCTGCCACAGACTCTACGATTAGAGCCCATTCCATCAAATTCTCAGGGTGTTCATCTTTCACTTTGAGAAAAGATATCTCAGGTTTTGAAATTGATTTAATTAGCTTCAGTATAAATAAAACTCTAACTGTTAAGTAATAAAATCAAATAACGTTTTCTTACACTGAAAATTCTGAAAATTATATTTTTAAAATGTTTTTATAGTGCCAGTTCTTAGACATTAAAGGTAGCTACATTAAGTAGAATTACATTGGATGGCACACATTGCTTGTTGATCAATTTTATTTTATAATTATGTGAATAAAATAAAGTTTACCGTAAAAAAATTAAAGTTCAATTTTTTAATGTGGCTTTCCATCAGTATATTATCTCACATTTAAAATTGTGACTGGTTTTGAAATCGACTATTAAATCAAATTAATTCTTATCACACGCAAAAAAAAAGGGGGGGGGGGGAGTGTTTAGGCTCTAAAAAAAAACGGCAACAAAAAGCTGTATTCACAAACACATAAAAAAGTATGCAATACCGATAGCTGGTCTAAAACATACTGCTAGTTTCGTGAGGCGGCCGACACATGAAAGGGAAACAACACCGGTCACTCCCACCAAGATGGCTCTTTATGCAGGGCTAATCCACTCTCTTTATCCCGGGGTCTGTTAGAAAGATTTACATTAGTAAATCACTGTCACACCATTAAATTCCTTAAGAGAAAAAGTATCAGCATTTCCAAGTGAATGGGGATTACGACAAACAGCGCCTGCTGTCCACCGACAACCATGGGAACAGCGCTCGGCTATAAATCCATGGGTTATCTGCTTTACTCGGGCTGGTTCTCACGCCGGGGTCTGTGCTTTGAAGTGGCCGTCATAAAACGTGGATGCACATGATCGGCGGCTGGTGAAGCGCGTGTAAACGAGCTACGTAAACACCAAATGATCGCGCTAATATGAGTTATTAATGACGATAATTACTTGCCTTTGTGCATTAATACGAAGAGTTTGCACAAAATAATGTTTCGGGTGAGTTCTGCTGACATTTAACGGATTTGATTGGGCTTGCAGTCGAATGTTCACCAATCTAAAACAAAGTTTTAATTAAAGCCTAACATTTAACCTTCAATTCAAACTAAATTAATCTAATTTAAGTTTAATAAGCAATTTCTTATTTTAAACATTAACTTCAATTAAATTGTATCAGTCTGTACGTGAATAGAACACAAAACGCTTGTGAACGTATACATTTTGTTTCAGGATGCATACATTACTGTGCTGAATTGTGTCCAATGGATTTTACATTACATAATAATACCTGTATAGTCATGTGATACTGTTAGGTTACCCATACGATTTTTGTCCTTTTTTTCGTGTTAACTGAAGTAATCAATTACGGTGTCGTAAATGACTGCTCAAAATGTTTTACATAAATACTTTAGTTAAAACAGCGTAAATAAAAATTTCCAGTACATGACTGCCTTTTATGCGCATATTTACCTACATGTATCGTGGAGAGGTTACTCCACACAACTTTAAACACAGACATTACTTAGAACAGCAACGAGATTGCGCAGGTCTGCTTTTAACACCTGCAATTCCATGGTACTGGGACTTTTTTTTTCCAAATACTATGCCAAATACCTGTCTCTAACTGCGGCTTAAAAGACGCAACTTTATATTAAACTGATTGAACGTAGAATAAACAAATGACGCTAATGGACACACGTTAAAAACTTACATGACGGCATAGTATATAAAATATAATATGCATTAAGAGATTTTTATTAGATTGTACGTCAGTTACAAACTTTATATTAACGGGTTCTGAGCTACAACAAGTCCACCCCCCACTGTGTTCTACCACTAAAGCGCCATCTTGCGGTACTTATCTGAAGCGCATTTGATTAAATTGTTGCACACATGGAAAATCAATCCCCATGTAGTGGTTTAGAAAATTAGCACAAGTGACTTTCAAAAGATACTGCAACTGCAGTAGCCTATTTAAAACTGACATTTTGTTAAAATTTCCTTGAAAATTGACTAGTTAATGTACACTAGAGTAACTAACAGAAGAAACTTTGTAATTTATAAGAGTACATATCAATTAGGGTTGCCACCAGTCTGCATAAAACGGAAGTGTTCCTTAATGAAGAAAAAAAATATTCAGTTGTGTTGTAAATAACAGACGCGCTGATTGTTATTTTCCAAGCAGAATGTTACAGTTTACGTTTCTACCACAATGTTTCCTATATTTTAAATGGATTGACAAAATATCTGTAACAACGTGGGAGTGAATGCACAGGTTGTACGTTTTCCAGTCCAACCCTCCCCACCACACTAGTATTATGCGCATATTCCAAATAGCGCACAAGACACTGGTATGCAAGTCCAATTGCTCGGGCATCACACGCGGTAAATCCGAGTGATAACGTCGCCATTTAACCATCTGCCTTTATTTTAAGTATTTGCCAAACTCATACTGAATGTACTTGTTGTCACCATGAATTTTGACATGTTTTGTGCTGAAATCCATAACATGAGAAGCACCTACTTCAAGCTTCCAGAAGTATCGCAAAACAAGCAAGGAAAAAAATAAGATGTGTGTGTATATACAGTTTGAGAACTATGAGACAGTTTGACTTTAAGTCTGCATAATAGCTTTGCTCCAGTCAGAGACATGCTGTTAATCTTTGAGCACATTGCCTCCACACCATTCTGGCATGGATAAGCGATTTTACTAAACCAAAAAACACTTTTGTTGGAGGGGGTCTTTTATTTTGAAGGCTTGAAACCGGAAACTCCTTGGTGTTTCAAGCAACGGTCGTAAGTTTCGCAGTGTTTCAAACTGAAATAAAATAACTCCAATAACGCAGTTTGACAGGCGTTTTTGTAACATTAAAATATGTGAGTCAAACTAGTGCCACCCAGTATTATTGAGCTCAGTGTAGTTTGTCAGAATGTGTAACGTTTGCTAGCAAACTCCTTGTGTTGTTTGTATTTATCGTGCTGAGTAGAGTTAACTACACTAGTTGCTGTGGCATTTATGCATCTACTAACTTCCAAACAAGCTGCAAACCTCTGCTTTTGGACCCATGAAGACCTTCAGATCGCCGTCTCGACACGGATATGCAGTTGAGATTTCACCATTTCTTCCAACGCGACTGGCTTGTGCAACGTCCCAGTACTATGGGATTGCAGGTGCTAAAACAGCAAACTGGATTTACAGTTTCCTACTAACAGATTGTTGGTACAGTTAAAAGTATTTTGCAGATGAATTTCGATTGTTGAACATTATACCAAACAGTATTTTATCTTAAATTCGTGGTGCTTACAAATATTTACACGGTGAGCTGTCATGTGACCTTTTCGCTATTCTTAGTAACAAAGTTGCCCTGCTTTTTAGTTTTTGCTTTCAGCTAATTAGCAGCTGTGTTTGTAGAGACTCTAAAGCTTTCATTTCAGTTGGCAAATAAAACAGATGGGGTTTTTTTAATACTGGTGGTGATCGTATGTTTTTTCGAGTTGTATCCTAAGTTAGTATAGTGTCACTTTACTACATTTGTAATGGAGTCTGTAAACTGAAGAAAATATTACTGGGTTCTACTTGCATGTGTACTACGGTTTATATTGATAAAGCTGGATGATTTCTAAGACCATATATGCTCTTTAGAAATCGTTTGCTGTATGTAGGATGCTGATGAGTTTTCTGTTCAGGATGTGGAACACTTCTAGTGCTGGACCAGGATGAGGGCAGTATCTCTCTACTTAGGAGGTAAATCCACCAGTTTATTCTTCTAGTAGTTATGGGAAATTATATAGGCCTTATTCAGATAGATTGCACGATGGCATTATATATGTATAACGCTAGTTCCAAAAAATGGGACGTTTTGTAAAATGTAAATTAAAAAATGCAATGATTTACAAATCCTTCTTGACATAAATTCAATAGAATACAGCACATTCACAACAAATTTAAAGTTGAAATTGCTCAACTGTATTGTACGGGGCATTATGCATATAAACTTTAAAAACTTTAAAAAATTATTTTGATAGATGCGCAGAGGTTGCTGCAGTGAAATAATGTGAAAGTTACTGAAGCAACGCTGGTATCTTATATGCAGTGGTAGAATTAGATGGGGTGCGTTTCCCAAGTGACTCACGGTACAGTGATAATGAGTGTAATTTACGTGGAGCCGCAGCAGTTTGAAGGACCATGCATGGTCTCAGATATCTCTTGCTCGCACAGTTTCGACTGGAACGATGGGCTATTCGATGTCACGTGGAGTGAGAACAACGAACACGTGTTGGTGACGGGTGCTGGTGATGGGTCACTGCAGGTGTGGGACACTGCCAACCCCCAGGGCCCACTGCGGGTCCTGAGAGAGCACACGCAAGAGGTGGGTGCCCAGGTTGCTACCCACACCCACACTGGTGCCCAGATTTTGCCATCTCAAACAGATTCCTGTAGGGGCACAGCTGTTGTCTCTTTGAAAAGGGTGCATTCTCTGGGATAAAGTCAGTTGTAATTACCCATGCGTAATTGTTCAAAATGTAAGATACTTTGAGTGACGATTCTGGTAAGCAGCTGATTAGTAAATGACTGTCTTTATTTGATGCTTTTATGAATGTACATATATACAGAACCTTCTATCATGTGACTTTTCTGTCAAGAAGAACAGTTGAGCCAAACCACACACTATAGAACTTATCTTTGCGTGATCTGAACACCGATTCTGCAGGTTCAGTATTTTTTTATCCACCCTGTTTGCCAACTGTTGCAGATGTTGTATACTGTTTTCATGTGATCTGCTTGAAGTTCAGTTCTCAGCCTGAGCTTCACGTACGTTACGTATCACTTGCCATATTGTACATCAATGCATGGTTTAATTCAGATGAGGTTACATGTTTGTGCTATAGTTGGAATGCATTATGATCTGATGGTTTTCTTGTGGCATACCATTAGCGCCCTTGTGCAGCTGACTGCAGACATACACAAGGTCTGCAGTCAGCTGCATCTTGCATGACCTCTGCAATCACAGTTAAGGTGTGTTTGTGGCTTTTCTGTACATGGTACCTTGGGACACTATAAAACTGAACTTTGTTACCATGAGGTGACAGACTGTCCGCTGCCTGCAGGTCTACAGCGTTGACTGGAGCCAGACTCGAGGAGAAGCGTTGGTGTTGTCTGGCTCATGGGACCACACAGCTAAAGTGGTAATTGCCCTAGTACCATCACCACCACCAAACCAGCTAATACGTTAATCTTGCTTGCTAAAAATTCATTTTTGTTGGTGGCACTGAACTGTTGTAGCATTTGTAACAGGACAAATTTGCTGTTGCAGTGGGACCTGGAGCAGGCAAGGTCTCTCTGCACCTTTCAAGGCCATGAGGGAGTGATCTACAACACGGTGTGGTCCCCCCACATCCCTGGCTGCTTCGCTTCTGCCTCAGGTGGGTACATCCACAAAAGATTTAATGAGATGTACCTATTATAGGTATTTTAAAATAATGTGGAGAAAACGCTTGAATACGGTCTGAGTTTTATTAATATACTGGTTAAAAAAATTGTCATGAGATGTCCATATGTTTAAAGGAACAAAGATGATTGAAATCCTTAAAAATTAATTAACGCGGTACTGATGTTAGTACTTCAAATTGTCACACGGTGTCGCTAAAGGCAGTGAAGTCGTAGATTACTTTCAGCGTTTGTTTGCACGGGGCAGTTTTAAAACGGTGAATTTAAGAATTCGGTTGTTAACATAAAGTGGTTATAAGTCAGCTAGTTAAGATTTAAACTCTTAAAGCGTTGCGCATATTACTTAACTTTCTACGATTGACGGTTGCCAGAACGTTTTTTTTTTAAGCAATATGCCATTTTGTCTGTTCTGTGTTCTTTTGCATTTAAGTAATTGTAGCGTACATTGCCGTCACGTGCTATTTAATAAGTGTGGTTTAAGTCCCGTTTAATAAACTGTAGTGTCTTCTCACGTTTAACACTTTTAACACCAACTGTTGTTTTCCCGATTAAACAATAGGAAACAAAAATGTGAATATATGTAATGTGTTTTTTTTTGTGCCGCTTTTGTTAGGGCATTAAATGCACTTTTGCTAAAAGCTGCAGTTAAAACTGATGAAAAGGTAGAGAAGCTGAGTGTAAAGTTTTTCTGAGTTTTTCTTCCCAAAAGCAGCACTTGCAACCTCCTAAAGCAGCATTTGTCTTCCTGGGGATCTCAGTAACGTTGGTAATTAGTTCAGATGCCTGTGACTCTGTGACAAAACAACTTTATGACAAATCTAAAAGATTTGTGATTATTTACTCACCCAAGTAGTGAATTTTTTAATGTACAGTACAGTTATACTGTGTATTTTTAACTTGTTAAATTGTAGTAATTTGTTTCAATTACTACTAATTGTAGTAATTGAAACAAATGCTTCAAACTTTCTAACGCTAATTTGCCAATAAATTAATTGTTACTGATTTGCCGTAAAATAATACTACAGAAAACCAAGAAAGCCATGATATCAGATACTCCCCCTAGTGTCCTGGCTGCTAAGTAACAAATTGGACACAGCAAAGTCAGTCAGTCATCTTCTATACTGCTTCATCCTGTTAAGGGTCGCAGTTTTTCTAAACTTGTTTCAGCAGAAAAAACTTGGAAATGTGTGAGAAACACCAGAGTGGCATTGTAACAATAACACACTGACAGTTTGAATGGCAGCAATGTTATGACTTTTGCTTGATTTTATGACGCCTGTAGTTTCTTGAGAAAAACGTGACATTTTGACATTGTTCAGGCCTAACTTTATTGCGATCCTCACTGTACTTTCAATCTGCTTTTTTTTCCAGTTTCCTATTAATTGTCTGCACCCTTAAGAAATTGAAAAAAAAAACTGTATTGTACCTTTTTCAAAAATAGTTATTTTGATAGATAGTAAATGCAGTGCAGGTCAGTGAATGATTTAAAAATTTGTAATAGACGTGAATCATAATGTAGCCTTTCTCTTTAAGAATGATAGAAAATGCCGTATGAATTGGTGAAAACAGGTGGTTACTAGCAAAAGCAATTACTAGCAGTAACTAAGGGGTGCGGCTGCAGGCTGGTGTGTGCATGTGTGCGTGTGCACGTGCGCACGTGCGCTCCTTGTTTGTCCCTGTGCCTTTTACTGACCTCAGGCAGTGCTGTGCTCAGCTCAGAGCTGACATGCCGTGTTCTGCCCTTTGCCATATTGATAAGAAAGACAAGGGCCTGCAGGGTGTGCTGATGAAAACAGCATCTGTTTTGCCAGTGACCCTTTCCCCCCACCCCTGTGTAGCAGCAGAAAATAAGAACCAGTAAGCAAAAATGATGAGATGGCCACATTTACAACTGGTTTACATCCCAGGTCCTTCTACTCACATGGGAAACGTGATTATTTTTTTTATTTTAGCATTTTGATTTCGTTTATATAGTTATGTATCCCTTGGTCAAGGGTAAGAATTTGTATTGTTACATTTCTGTAGTATTTTTGAAAATATTAAGTATATTATACATTATTATCCAAGAAACTAAAACCATCTGCTTTTTTAATGAATGTTTAAAAGTAAGTGCCAGATCATCTGTTATCTGTATATCTTAATTATTGACACCCTTGACTATTTAACGACTGCTGTACTATACAGGTTTTCTAGGTTTGGTTAAGGTAAAGCAAATGAATTAGCCTGTTGTGTTTAAAATACAGGTAGGATCCTACTTTTGATAGGGTTACATTTTAATTAGCAGGTTATAAGTTGCACTGGACATAAGTTGCGCTTCACTTTGCATAGCCTGACTCTGTACTGTAGCGTACACATGTATATGCTGCAATACAGTGCTCTGTAAAGTCATTAATAAGCAATGTAAACTTATTGAGACCTGTTGTGGAGGTAGCTGTCAGTGTATGATGCTATTGGCTTTACAACACAGTCGACTCAACATAAATTGCGTATTTGGTTGACTGTTGTAGGTATGTACACCTATAAGTTGCTTGGGTCGTAAACGGGATATTACCTCCATATTTTATTCTTGTTAAAACAAAAACCGTTCGGCTGTTTTTAAAGCCGTTAATTACGTTCATGTACACATGACACCTCACGCATTATTGTGGAGATAAGGAAGTGTAACCAACAATCAGTGGAAGCTGACAGGCCCAGTGCATCATGGGAGAGGGGGAGTCATGTACTCGGTACAGGTGCACGTGACATGATGATGTGGAGGATTCATTTTCGCATATTAGAAATGTCCATGGGGCTTATCAAATCAGTGATAAGGACATATTAAAGTTGGGACTGGCACTCTGCTTTAATTTTCTTCATCGTCTCCTCTCCGAACAGATTACCAGTGAGCTGCCCCCCCCCCCCCCACAGTGGCCTGGGAATTGTGAGTCAGGTGTCTGGGGAGGGGGGATCTTCATTGTGCAGGAAGAAATAACACCCTGTTCTGAGTGAAGGGCCCGTCCCAGGCTGCAGGGGGAGATCACGGCAGCTCTCTGTACTTGGCAGGGGCGGACGACTCCTTGGTTTGGCTCCTTTCTTGCGCATCACGTGTCCTCCTGGCAACTCGCCTTGGTGCGGCACTTTGACAGGCATGCCTCCTGCTTCAGCACAAGGGCTCTGCAAGATGCAAATTTCGCCAAGGCAACTCTTTTAGCCCTAATTGATTGTTTCAGCCCCCTTACTTTAAGTTTGTTGAACTCAAAATGCTGTGAAATGCCTGCCACCCCCTCTGTGGCTTGTTGGTATTGCTCAAACTCTGGACATTTTGCATTATGGTGACCTTGTAGATAATAGGTATAATATTACCCCCCCCCCCCCTACAGGAGCACATGAGACCTCACAGACACAGCAGTAACACAATGTACAGCATTTGTCCTGTGTGGTTACATGATTACATTTCCTGAGTGCATTTTCCATGCCCCCCACCCTCTGTTGCAATTACTTGCATGTCATGCAACTGACAAGAGTATTATAGAGTACATGTTCTAGCAGACAGCCAAGTTATAACTGCAAAAAATGTGTTTGTAGAGCTCACTGGTCCATCTGTAGCTTAGTTTTACTGGGATAATAGCTGTATACATATTAACTGTGTGCACAAATGGGGCAGTGTGCATGCAATAGGTGATGTGTGTGTGTATACAGGTCATAGGTCATACAAATGATCTTAAACATCCTGTGTCAGCTGTGACCAGTGCCTTCCTGATTAAAGAGGCTGTAATATCAATGGAATAGAATTAAAATTTATTTGAAGTGTAGACAAAAAAGCAGTACTTTTGTATGTAGTGATACATTTTACAAATTTTTTTACTGATCTAATTTTATTGATGCATTTGTTATACTAATGTTCGTTCATGCGTGTGTGTGCTCCCGCGTGTGGCTCAGAGCTGGCCTTTCATTGCGCCTGCATTCATGACTTTTACCTTGGCCCCTCTGACCCCCCACCAAGGCCCGCGGAAGGGAACTGGCTCCTGAAATGAACCTCAGTTCATGAGGTCTTATGCACTGCCAGGCCATGCACAACAGCCCCCCCCCCCCCCACACACACACACACACAAACAAACAAACAAACATATACATTTTCTGTCTAACCTGTTGCGCGCTTCCTTTCTCAGGGGATGGGACTCTGAGGGTCTGGGACGTGAAGGCTGGCATGTCCAGGCTGGCACTGCCTGCTCACAAGGCAGAAATCCTCAGCTGCGACTGGTGCAAGTACGATCAGGTACCCTCTTGCTGCCCACAGTTTGTATTTTAAAGAGTGACACCCAGCTCACTGTTTCAGAATGACAAGTCATTAAGCTTTCAGGACAAAATGTCCAAGAGACAAGGCAATGACATTATCTTTTAATATCTTGGCTGCAGGATATATAAAACTTGGCGCTGTTACAGTATCAGTATAGTGTATATATTGCGTGTGCTGGTTCACTTTGAAAGTAATGTCATTGTGAATGTCCAGTTATTGTACCTTTAGCTTTGAATCGCCATTGTTATTCTGGTTTTCTGTAACCTCACAGGAGCATTTTCCCTTTTACATATCAATATGACATTCATCACAGAATATTTAAATGTCTTTAAAGTCTTCATGATTTGATCCAAAGACTCATCACTGCAGTCAGACACATTCACAGGGAGGGACTGTGTGTGCATTATGTAATGTCTGTACGTAGGTCTTCCTACTTTAAACACATTTACCTGTACGGAAGGTGAGTCACGTTTGTACGGTCTTTTGGGCGTGGCCCATGTGTGTGGGCTCACGTGCAGAACGTGGTGGTGACGGGTGCGGTGGACTGCAGCCTCCGTGTGTGGGACCTACGCAGCTGCCAGCGCCCTGTGGCAGAGCTTCTGGGCCACTCCTACGCCATCAGGAGGCTAAAGGTGGGCACAACATGTCAGAGCAGACCTCCCTGGTCTTTTCCCCGATGCCAGGGAAGATAAAGGCACCGCGACGTGCACAGAGCTGTAAACTGGAGTCTCCTGGGGTACTCACCCTGCTCCCAAATGGGTTATAAAGGGGTGGCATTTCATGATTGTCATTGTGTGTCTGCATGTTTAATCTTATAGCTGTCAACCCCCTGAAGGTGTAGCCCATACAAACAACTAGAGTTGCCCATACAAACAACTAGAGTTGCCCATACAAAATGATGCCAATCCTTATACGACTGAATAACGTTGTCACTCCATGAGCAGTGGTAACTAATTGCATTTTACAGATATGCACATATTGGAAGTAATGTAATTCCAAAGCAAATAAGAAAATAAAAATGTGTGTAAGGATTGCAGTGTAATATTAAAACACTAAAATCAAACAACAGCCACTGAACTTCTTTATTTCAGCAGTGGACTATTTCAGTACTTGCACTCTTGATCGGTGGAAATATGTATTAAAAAAACTAGTAAATAATGAGCATGCTATATGACTAGCAATAAGGACTGGCATGCTTAGCAAAACAGTTATTTCAGGAAAGTGATATTTCAGGTATGTTGCTTATTACAAGAGAGTGTGGCAGATTTTGATGATAGCTTCTCATGGAGATCAGCTTGATTTTGAGCACACAAATACACTGTTGTGCCTATTTAAACAGCGAGCAATTAGCTAAATGAGAGAGCACTGACCTCTGAACCACAGCAGATCTGAGAGCTTCTGACATGACCATTGATTGGGGTAGGCATTTGGAAAAGCAGGTGTCCTCATAGCTCTTACAGAGTACTGATTAAACCATAGGCATAGGTTTAGTGGGTGGACGAGGGGGGACACGACATCCCTCATCCATGTTTGGAGACAAGCAAATTGTCCCGTCCCGTCCCGTCCCCCCCCGGTCACCATGCATCCTGATTACTTTAATCATATAATGGACAGGATGCCATAAGTAGCATTCCCCCCCCTGAAATTAAACCTGTGTCACTGGTTTAAACTGAATAAATTAAATATAACAGTTGCTACAGATATGACTTATCTTTCTCAAATGCTGTAGTAGTTTGTGCGCGCGCGTGTGTGTGCGCATGCTCTCGTTTTTATTCGTTTCTTTGTCGTGTGTTTGTGTGAAGTGTTGTGCGCCGATGTTTGCGGAACTGCAAGCGAAATGGAGTGCAAGAAATGTTAATGCTCCCCCTGGGGCCTTTACCTGTGAATTTTCTTTGTATGATGGAGTTTTTGTGTCACCACTGAATTATTTATGTCTATGTTGGCTACCTGTAATATTGGGCTAACAGTAATAAAACCCCGAAGGGTGGGTGAAACAGTTCATATATGTTTTGTCATGGGTAACAGCTCATGTCAAATTTAGCAGTAAAATATAAGGTTTCATTTAGGTTTACATATGAAGATCTTTATTTACAGTTGTATGCTCATTATTTTGATGTGTGCTCCTAAAGTAGTTTAAGTGTGGTGTATTTTAAAGCAGCGTTCTTTATACTCACTTGCCACCCCTCCCCCCTTCAGTTTTCCCCCTTTCACCAGACGGTGCTGGCTTCCTGTTCGTACGACTTCACAGTGCGGTAAGCCTCCTTTGACTCGCCTGACCAGTGGGTATCATGGTGTCTTATGCACAGAGGTGTAATAATTACGCCACATAAGAAGTCAGTTTACGCTATATGTAGTAAGGAGCCATCACTGACGTAAGCCAATTTTCTTTTCACGCTCATGTAACGTGCCATTGGTGTCATGTGCATGTTTTCTCAGATTTAAACACCCCCCTGCCCGCAGTTGACAAAAGTTAGGCAACAGCAGCACTTCAAAATTATATTCATTGAAATGTAAATTGCCATATGGTTACGCCAAGGTACAGACCGTTTATTCTGTCAAACCTGTTTTTAGTGGAGCTGGTTGCGCTGACATTTTTTGAAAGGTCAGTCCATGCACTGCGGATTGTAAGAGCAGATAAATCACACCAGTCACGTGGCGACGATAAAATGCTTTGTAAAGTTAAGCAGCAGTCAAAAAAAGCATCCATTCGTAATTTCAAGGTACACTGGTTTGTTTTATCCGTCGAGGTGTCTACGTAGGCACTCTTAAAATGGCTCTTATTGTACCAGCTTATCATTCTCCCTTGGTGAATGAGGGGGCAGCTCAACGGGTGCGCTAGATGTTTCATGTCATACTTAAAGCCTCTTGTTTGCAGAGTGCATTTCATTAGGACATGATCCGTCAGTGACAATCACTGTAATACTTCACCTCCTGCTGAAAACACCTTGGTGAGAAACGTGAGGTCTTTTTAGCTCAACATCAGATCTTGTGGTAACATATTGAAAGGAATTCAGATTAGCAGGCTTAATTCTGCAGTGATTTCTTAATGCACCATTTGTTCAAATGTAACTGTCAGCTCTCAGAATGATCCAGCAGTGCCGCACACATAAATTACATCTTAATTTAAGGAAGCATCTTAAATGTAATGGATTAATGACCACAACAGTCATAGGAGACAGCTGCCTATACAGACCTGGCAACTGTTGCAAAGAGCAAACGCTGAAATATCTGCTGTCGTTTTGGACCTTCGTGCCAAGTTCTAATGTGTACTACTTTCAGGGTTCTGGGGACATTAGGGAAATTTGAGTCCTGACAGCACCTGAATACAAAGCGGGAATAAAGACACTCCCCATTTGAGCTATGGTTCCAGCTCTGCAATTTTGTCTTCTGTTTGCTAGGTCCACATATTACACTAGAACAGCTCGTCTTTGTCTCTCAGTTCAGGTGCTGGTTTTTTGGAGAGGAAATATTACCTACTAATTTTAGAGCTTTACTTTTGCACACATCGTCTATAGGATTCATTGCTTCATTGGCATCCAAAGACAGAAGGTTGTTTTTTTCTGACAGCGCGTTTGGACAACCACCTGCTGGCCTGCTGCCAGACCGTTTAACTGGACGCATCCGCGGCTCTCTCCGTTAGTTACTATAGAAGGATCGCTTGAGGGGTTTAATTACAGCGCACTCTGCGGAGGGTCGGTGCCGCAGCTCTTATGCTGTCTGGTCTCATCACACCGAGGTCGCCTCTGCTCGTTCGCTCAGCGCTCGCCGCACGCAAGCAAGTGCGCCTCTCAGCTACCTGTTTGGTTTGTGTACCTGGAGGAAAAAAAAAACACCAAACCAACACGAGGACGCTTTTTAACCAGCCTTACAGCAGGTTCAATTCAGTTTTTCCCCCGAGCTTCCCTTTAACAATGTACTGCTTCCAGAAAGCGTGCGCCTGTGCTTTAAGCAAACAGTGATTTTTTAATTCCCTCCGAAACCACACTTATATGCGTACGCACAAAACAGGTCGTTCTTATTTGTTTTTATGCAAGCGCTGGCTTTTCATTCGGGCTTCATTTATTGTTGTGTTAGACTGTCACTGCGCTATCGATCGGCTGCGTAATAAAGCGAGCTTTCCCTTTTGCCTTGCATCTGCGTGTTGCTTTTCTCTTGTACGTATTGGAAAATCGGCGATGTTTGCGATCTCCTGTCTCGTGTGTGTTTGTATATTAATACAGCTGCCATTCTTACTGCGTCTCTATTCTGTTACAAATTGTCGTAAAGACTCTTCCATACGTCAGGTACCACTGTTTACACGAGATTAGATGTCCAGATGTATTCAGAAGGCAGGAGGGCCGTGTTGCTATGGGGTGGATAAATAGCCAGTAGGTCCTTAATTAAGAAAGGCCTAGTTAGAGGAGAGAATGAGGTAAATGACATGCGTTGTGTTATTCGAGGTCTAATTTTAAAAGGTTATTGCTTTACCTGAATGACATGTCCCTCCTCGCTTCCCCCAGCCACGGTGGCAAAGTTGGCCAGTTCTCCATCTCCTTTTGTGATTGGCTGACCACGAACCTCATTTAAAACCAAACACCTAGGCTCCATCTTTTACTTTCTTTTACCAAAACCTTATATTCCCCTGCTGTGACATTTCAGTTCCTTCAAATTTGATACTTATTTTCACCTTAACATTTAAACCTTGAATTCTAAAGGAGTGTAAACAGTTCTTTATTTTGGTGTACTCTTCCATTTAACTTGTTTTAAAATAAGGTGTTTGTGAAAACTGGTGGTGTTCCTCATCTTTATTGTGTTGTCAGTATTGACATGTGTTTTAGTCCCTTATGGTTTTAACAGCTGTATAAATAGTTCTCACCACTATCATCTGTCTCTTAAGCATGCATTTATTCTATAGTGTATAGCAGTGTTAGCCTAAATCATCCCAATGCATTTATGTAAGTCTGGGTCATTTTTTTTAATTAAATGTTTTATTTCTTTGTCTGTTTACTGAATTTTATTTGTTATTTTATTCCATTTACAGGGCGGATGGACCTGTGTCTTTGGTCGATGGTTTGGGGGGGAGGTTCTGCATCAGGGTTTTGATCACTGGCCCACAAAGACAGGAAGATGAACAGCCTTTCCAATTAGCGTGATTGCAATTTCTCTCTCTCTCTGACTCCCCTTGCTGCCCCCCCCCCTTTCACTTACCCCTACGCCGCAGGTTCTGGGACTTCTCCCAGAGTGAGCCACTGTTGGAGACTCTGGAGCACCACACTGAGTTTGTGTGCGGCCTGGACTTCAGCCTGCATGTCCCAAATCAGGTAAAGTGAACATCTGCCTCTGTCAGACAACAGAACCTGCATCCTTGTTGGAGGTGTTTGTTTTCAAGTTTCTGTAGACTGCACACTTGTAAGAGTTGGGCTTTTCCAGTAATACATTTGTCTGTGTTCCATGGCATAAATCTTTAGACAGAAAGGAGTGCATTACCCTAATGAAAACATAACATTGATGTTTGACATTTAAATCTATTATGTACAAAATGTACTTTATATTTCCTTAAAATATAAAAGTATCTGCCTTAGCCATTTAAGCAGAACAATTTCATACTAAGCCATTATTTTACTTCAGCCCCCTCCTATGCCAGAGGCACTCAACATAAATTATGAATCTTCAGTGTTGCTGATATTGTGAACACACAACACACTTTCACAATATCAGGGAGAAGACAGTGGTAAATCTTGTTAACTTGGAAGGCATAATTTTTTAGGTCCTAAAATTACCAGAAACAGTGACCATGTTAATGTGAGAGGCAGGCTGTGCAGGTATTGGCTCCCAAGGCTGTCAGGACAAAGAGGGGCTGTATAGTGTGATCCTGATGCAAGCTGATTATTGAATCTGTCATGAGCAGGTGAGATGGAAGACTAGACAGATGCTGAGCCAGAAGAACTGCTATCAGTGTGAGAACTCAAGACCTACCTTAGATTTTCTCAATACTGATGTAAACACCCCAGTATTGGGGAAACAGCGTTTCACTTGTTTAGTTTTGTTCATAAGTGTGTGTGTGTGTGTGTAGGTTATAATTGGGATGTTTAAAATCAGGTAAGATTAAATTAAAATATTGGTAGAAGCATGAAGGTGGTCTCATTGGCAGAGTTCGCATCAGTCGTCATTAAACTTGAGTTAATGGCTTCAGTTTAATAACTTGAGCTTATACAGTTCATCTCCAGTGTAGTATTTTCTTACCAGCTCTCTGAAACATTAAATGACCAGCTGTTCTCTGTGTGGTTGTTTTATGAGATTTGGCAAGAGAAAATTTTCAGAATATTGATGTTTACTAAAGAGTTGTGATTTAACTTCATTCTTGAACTGACAGGCTTTGCACTCAGCGCTGGGTTTGTACTGTTCCTCTTACCTGTGTGAGGGATGTGAAGAGAAGTTGCGGTTTACAGGAGAGTGGCTGGTGCACGATCTGGTCCTGGCCTGGCCTGCCCTGGCCTGTGCTGGTACCGCAGCCGGCCTTTCCTTTCGTGTTTGTCCTGCAGTGGGAGTTACTTTTGCCAGCAGTGCAGGTTTTTCCCCTTTGCCAGATGAGTGGGTGGGTGCAGTGGGGGTGGGGTTTCTTATGCTGCAGGCCCCCCCTCCGCTTCATGACATCCCATTAAGTCCCTCCTCTCTCTCTCTCTCCCTCTCTCTTACCAATACGCACAGTGTGGATTGCTGTTGAATTGCTTCCAACCGATAGGGCAATTCAAAGCATGACGATTATCTTGAAGGTTACCAGTTCAAAGTCCAGTAGATACCTTGCTGTAATACATATAAACAAGGCATGTAGTATGAAATTTAATGGGCCATAAGAATTATTTTAAAATGTAAACAAGATTTTGAAGTGTTGGTAAATGAGTGAGGTTTAAGGCAGGTGTATATAGAGTATGTTCCCTCTGTGACCCTGTTCAGTCTTCCTCCTCTTCCTCTGTTTCCAGGCTTTACTGCCTTCTGCAGCTCAGACGTCCCTGTGCACCTGTTTCCCTTCACTGGATCGTTACTAATAGCGGTCCTTTTATTTCAGCGATGGATGACTCAGAGCCTTGCTGCCTGGCAGCAGACTTGCCTCTCTGCTATAGTACTCAAGGAAAATTAATCCCCCTTTTCCATTCTCTTTTACAGAAAATGAAGCTGAATGAAAGGGGAGTTGTTTATGTGCTTTCTCACTCATGGGGGGAAAAGTATTTATGTTCAAATGTAATTCTACTTAACATATGCTCTCTGTTCTTGATCCAGGTCAGTACAGCCTATCCCCAAGTGTGTATGGGCGTGTCATTTTTTTCAGCAGGCCTGTAGGTATATTTGGTTGTCCATGACCTACTGAGAATATTGGATTCAAAAAACAAAAATCACAAAACAGTAGCAGTTCTCTTTTCCACTGTTTACTTGCTGCCTGCATTCAGATATTTGCTGTACCACACATATCTGATCATCAGAATTGAACAGGCATTTTCCTTAAGGTTATTTGAGGAATGCTTTCTGTTGTCAGGTTATATTCATGTGTTTACCAATAGGGCCAGAAACTAACAGTGCTATTAAGGACATGGGATCATAATTTAACAGCTGTCAATTTCCAGAGGGTTTTCTTGTAATACAGAGAGATTAATCTAAAATGCCCATTGGTGTGAAGAAGTGTGAACTGTATGTGTAAAAACATTTAATAAATACATATCTTTTAGGCAGTTCCTGAGTTTTTTGCAGTGGTTGTCGCTGTAACCTTTCAGACTACTCAAGTGTAAGAATCATGATTTTGTGTGACAGTTTTCTGTATCAGCTACTATGATGTTACCACAAGTTAATAATAACCAGGTCCAAACATTGACAATTAGTCTTAAGCATGGTATGTCTTGGTATGTCTCAAAGATGAAATGCACAGATTTTGTGGAGCAGAGGATTGAGGCCTGGCAGAAGAGTCAGAGCAGAGCTCTCAGTTCAAAACCCCTTGTGTCCTAAGACCAGAGGCCAGGGTGCGGTGGCCAGGATGGAGGAGTAATCGCTTTAGCACCGTGCTTGTGATTCCACGTCATGTGGAATTTTCCCCCTCCCCCTCTGTGGTCCAGTGAAAACAGAAGCTGGAGGCAAAGGGCCAGGGGTGGTGGGTGTTGACTGATTTACTGTAAGATTCTGACGGTTTATTGCCCACCCCACTTTTAATCAAGGTTTTTTTGGGCTTCAATTTCACTTAGTTCAAAAATGGATTTTTGGAATCTAATCAAAACTCATTTGTGAAATTTTGTTTTTGCATTCATGGCTGGAGGAGTAAAAATGCCAACAAGCATAGTGCACAGATTTCTTTTTTCTCAGGCTGTAAGAAGTGGTGCTTTGAGGCCACAGATGGCCCATCTTTAACTCTGATTCTTGAGCTGATTTTCAAGCCGCAGGAACATAGAGTGGGTTGACACTTTTGTTTCAGTTAATGCATTGACAGTTGTTAGTGATGTCACTTTTGTCCTGGGTATTCATATTTTACTTTTATCTTAGGTTTTATCAGTGTAATTTTTAACATTGTGTTTATTAACCTTTGAAAAATGTTGCACTTGGCATAGTTTTACAGGTTGAATTATCGGGCATGTAGAAATGTAGTTTTTTTTTCCACCACCTTTATGAAAATGGTCATAAAATGCCCTTGTAACACAACGGACGTAAGGGAAATGCTGTCTCTTACAACTGATTTGCGCCTTATACCTTTTCAGGTTGTGGATTGTGCGTGGGACGAGACGGTTAAAATATACACTCCTCCGTGCCTCGCCGCCCTTCAGACGTGCGTTTCCTAGAGAAAAGATCACCCTGCATCGACCACCGGAGAATTTTTATCAGGAGCGGTCCCGGCTGAAGTCACGACAACGCTTTGTCGCTGAACTGATAATGACGCTATTATATTGAGCCTTGTGAATGACAGTGGCTGAGGGAGACATTTCTTGACCATATGAGTATGATTCTGTTAATGTTATACCGCCGACAGATTGCTACTGTCTCTTCTCAGGTGCTGTAGGCAATTTGTGACCCCCGCCACACACACACACGTGTGTTAAACAAGAGTGACATTTGTGGCCATGCTCATGTCTCGTTGACAAATGTACCAGAACACCGTGCTCCGCTGACTTGCACATAATGTGTCTCATCAACTCGGATCACAATGGCTATGCGGTTCTGGCCATGAGCAAATTCAGTAGTCTTCTATTACCATGGTGGAGGAGTGGTTCTCTAACTCATCTTTCTTAGTATACACAATTTGGTAAAATGTAAGAATACTGAACAACATCTACTGATGTTTGTCCACGAGGTGATTAACTTATCGAACATGATGTCAGTTTTACACAGTAAGAGGAACGAGTCAGTAAAGTGACCCATCGCCTGTCGAGACTCTCGCTTTATGTGTCCACGGACCATAACATTTTGACAACCACTGGAAATATAATTCAAATTTAGGATTATGTCGTCAATGAAGCACTTAATTCGTTGCTTGTAGAATTAAATTATGTAAAGAAATTTCCTGTATGGGGATTGATGGAAACCTTAAATGCATTGCATTAAACTGTACCGTCATTCATTTAAAGAATAAAATAATCTAGGTGTGTTAAATGGAGTGCTTGGCTTTAAATATTGCTTTCTGACATAATCCGGTTGTTTAAATTTTTGGAACAGCGCATAATCTAAGATACTGTTTACTTATCAATTGCGCTCATCCACATACAAAGTTGCAAAGGTAGTTTCACATAATTTACAAAACATGCATTTCCGACCACCGATGGCGTGTGTAACTGGCTGTACTCAGGCATCAACTGTTTGCAACTTAATTGTGAGTCGAACACAAAGGTGATATTTTAAAACAAAAAAAAATGCCCACTTCTGGGAAGATAATTTGTATTTAATATTAAAACAGCCCTAGATATGAATGACAGTCTCAAGAACAACAATCTGTTAGTTATATTTCTGTTTACCGTTCCCTTGTAAAATTATTTCCCTCTTGTGTTTTCCCAAAAACCAGAAAGGAGTGTGCGTGTTGATTTGCGTCAATACGTGTCCCATTTCCACCGATAAATACAAGAAAGTCTGAAACTCGGCAAAACAGACGGGCGGCATTTACGTTCATTACATTACGCAAAGTAAAACGGCGTTGCGACGAATGTCGCATTCGCCTTCCACAAGCGAAGTGAGCAACCTTAATATTGCGCAGAACAAAACAAAACGGGGTGTGTAGTGTGCCTACTCTGGAAACACATCGTCCGAACACTGCTGGGTTACGATGCAAACAGATCAAGATTAAAGTCCGGAAAAACGTTTAATCAAATAAATGAAAAGTGTATCTTTACACTTGAAACAGATGCGTCAGCGGATCGAAGCCTTTTTCTTCTTTTTGATTATGACTTTATATAAGTGGATCTCCGTTACATAAAAGGTACTGTTTGCCAATTGATTTTTTTCTTGACATTAATAACTTGGACGTTTTTTTCCACTCCGCCTGAAGAAGGGAGGTTGTATGATATATTTCAGGGGTTGAGTTTTCTGGACATCACCGTTATCTTCTGCTACAGTTACAAATAAGAAATTATTTAAAGGAAGCCATGGAAGTTTGTAAAGGTCGTTTGTTGGGCATTTCGGTAGCCATTGCTCACGGATTTTTCTCTGGATCGCTAAATATACTATTAAAATTTCTTATAACGACTTACAACTTCAGATACCTCACACTTATTCAGTGTCTGACTAGCGGCACTGCGGCGCTTAGCCTAGAACTCCTGAGGAGGTTTGGCAAAATAGATGTGCCTCCGTATAGCCTGAATTTAGCCAAAGTTTTCTCAAGCGTGTCTATCCTGTCTACGCTACAATCAACCCTAACTCTATGGTCACTAAGAGGACTGAGTCTTCCAATGTATGTGGTTTTTAAACGCTGTCTACCTTTAGTCACTCTGATCATTGGTGTCTGCATCTTGAAAAATGGGATCCCGTCTGTTGGAGTGATAACGGCGGTGCTGATTACAACCACGGGAGCTGCGTTAGCCGGTAATACCGTTTGTGCTTCTTTAAATGGCTTTGGATAAGTTAAGAGTCTTGCTGTTTTGCTGTAACTATTATATAGTATTTAATGCGTTAACTGACAACGTTGTTAGTGCACAGGGACGTAGCTGTACGCATGTAAGCGCTTTTGCGCGTCATAATAACACGTATTTGCACAGTTGCATAGTTCTGAACAGTTAGACCTGAGTATAATTACAGAATTATATGAATTTTATTTCTTGATTGTTGTCAAGTATTGGCGTTCTAATTTATGTGTGCCGTATTATACGGGTGGTGAAACTGAATGCTCCTCCATATACGAAGATTCTCAACCAAGTCATGCTTATTTCAAGTGTTGTTCAGTGGCAGCTGACTTGCTTGCAAATCCTGAAGACGTTTCACCTGTCATCCGAAAGGTTTCTTCAGTTCTTCAGTCCGGTGAAACGGCTTCAAGATTTCCAAGCAAGTCCAGTTTCCACTGAACTACACTTGAGACTGCTCCTCTGGTTTTACACAACGGTTTGCTTCACCGTTGCAGTTTAGAAGGCAGCAAAAATAAAATTACTTGTGGTAAACTATCAAATGTAAACAGTTATAAAGAATTATTAGAATCAACACAAGTAAGAGGAGGTTTTAACTGTTTTCTGAAACCACTGTACTTTTCCTCAGGAGCAGGAGATCTCACTGGAGACCCCTTTGGGTATGTGACTGGGGTCTTGGCAGTAATTATTCACGCTTCATACTTGGTCCTCATTCAGAAGACAAGTACCGACAGCGAGTATGGCCCACTGACAGCTCAGTATGCCATTGCTGTTACCGCCTCGCCGGTACTGTTCATCTGTTCATTCATCAGCATGGACGCCATAGAGATGTGGTCGTACTCTGGATGGAGAAACCCATATGTCACCTGCCTCTTCGTGGCCTCCATCTTCATTGGGTGCGCCATGAACTTCACGACCCTCCATTGCACCTACATCAATTCAGCCGTCACAACCAGCTTTGTGGGCGTGGTGAAGAGCATTGCTACAATCACGGTGGGCATGCTGGCTTTCAGTGATGTGGAGCCCACAAACTTGTTTGTGGCTGGGGTGGTAGTGAATACTGTGGGCTCTGTCACATATTGTGTTGTAAAGTACTTTGAGACCAAGAAAAAGAGCAACTACCAGGATCTGGAGGAGGCCAGCAAGGACCAGGAATTGCCTGGGCAGCCTTACACAGAGGAAAAAAGCTTCAATGGTGACAATGGGGTCCCACCCAACGGAGCTGTGATAGGCCATGCTGACATGACTGGCCAGTCAGATTGTCCAGTTACGGAGAATGAAATATCAGAGCCAGTAGAACTGCAGAACAGGTGCAGTTATCCTAGGAATGAAGGGAACAACATGTCGTTGAGTGACAGTTACATTGGAGTGTGGCGGTCAATTCGTAATGCCAAGTTCTTCAAGAAAGAGACGTTAATTGATAATGAGGAGCTGCAAAGCCCTTGATAATGAAGCTTTCTGTTGTGAAAGGTTGCATGTTGTGATGTCATTTTTTGGAATGACACAGATGTTACAAACACAGGAAATAAAGTTGAAGTGTTTGTGTTGCCTGGTGTGTATTTATGTTATATTTCTGTTATGTTAAGTTTTATTTATTTGAAATTATTTTTGAAAATTTTGATTCTTTGAATTATTGCAAAACTCCTATATATATATAATGTAAGGTGTAAAGCCTTAATATTTTGTACTGAATTACCAATTAAAACAGGAAAGCCTTTTTACAAAATAAGTGATCATTATATCTTGAAAGGCTAACAGTGTTTGTAATCTGCCTCACTGTGCAATATGAAATTTGGAAAAGAACTTGGTGTTTTTAATGAAATTTATTTCTAAAATGTTTACACAAGAAATTAAATTTACAGTTGGATTTATTATATACTAAGATGTTAGTGAAAGCATTTTTTATCCTTTAAGTGTTGCACGGTTCCAATGTGAATGCCTTCCCAGAATGCCTGATGCCAAAATTACTATATTTAATAAAAGAGGGGGAAATTATATTTTCCATCTGCATGTGTGATGTTAAGTAAAAAAAAAAAAAACTGTTTCATACAAAACTAACATGGAGATATGTAGATTCTGGTTTTGTTTTTGGTCTCAGATATTTCAAGGAAGTGGGTATCGCTGATGTTTGTCGTCAGTGTTAATTAACAATAAAACACTGATGATCAAAAATGTATTAGAAGCTTTACTGCTTGTATTCTGAAATGTATGGTATTTTTGACATTGCATAAATACACCGAACAACAGGTTTGATATCATATTGGTACAACTAGACTTTGTTGTTAAAATAAGAAAGGAAAATTTGCATGGATTTACATGTTTATACCCTTGTCCAAAAAATAAGAGCACATCCACAATAGGCCAAAAAATTTTAAATTCTAATCCATGATAAATGGGCTAATGCATTAAAAGAGTTGCAAAACAGTTTTTACATAAATTTAGGGATGAATTTAAGGTACCTGAAACATTATACATAACAAAGATTCCTCCAATAACAAAAGCACATTGATCCTAATGAACATCCAGACACAACTGGAGAAGTTGTTTGGGAAGCTTCAGAAAAGGTGAATATGAGAATATCTGTCCATTGCTCCTTCTGCACAAACTTGGGTAAGAGTTGCTCAGATTTATTTGGGAGCATTTTGGAGATTCTGCTAGCACGTGTTTTTTAAGCAGACAGAGGATGCATTGAAAGTGTCTCTGCTTACTGGCACCAGACTGTGTAACAGCAGGCCTTGTGATGGTGAAGGCACATGCCTGTGCCCTGTTAGGCATGCCACTTCTCTTCTGTGTTTTGTCTATGTCTTTGAGGCTTAAATCCATTCACAGCTCTGTCTATACAGAGCCTCCACTTGACTATGAATAAGCATTTCCTGAAAATGGACAAATGGAACTCACAACTAGTCATGAACCATGTACAAACATGTGCTTTTGTCCAGATAAGAGTGAACAGTGAACACAGCAAGCAGCTCTTATTAAGAAGAGTAGTGCAGATGTTTTCATTGTCCTGCTGCACACAAATATATTTTAATTGTGTGGCCATTAATAATAGAAGGGCATTTGAAGCATCCTCTGCCCTTTCTGTGGCTATGATGTGCAGAAGGCAAAAAAAGAAGGAGATCACGGTGTCCAACTGGAAATGAAAGGTCACATACTGCAGCAGCAAGCACAGCTTTCAGGCACAGTGGCATTAGCAAACAAAAGTGGTGCAGATCACTACCGCTTGGGCAGTCAGCAGAACTTCAAACGCAGGGAAACCCTTGGTCGATCTTGCTCGTTCCTGATTAAGTACGATCTCACTCTCTCTATTTCACTGCAATGATTTATGGCAGAGGTGCTTGCTTGCTCTTAAACACTAGCCGCGTCGTCAAAGACAGCGCACGCGAGCTAACTCTGCTGACTCCACTGTGCTGGGCACTATTACAGTGCTCTGTTCATCAGCTTAAATTACACTCATGTCAGTTGGCCTTGGCCCTGAAATGTGATTGGCTGGCCATATGTAATAGATTTTTGCCTTCAGTTTAACCCTGTAAAACCTCAGGTGACATGTGTGATAAGACATAACACTTTGCCATTTGGTTCAACTCTGGCTTTGATATCAGTAACACCCAATGAAACACTAATGTAATGTAAAAGTATGTGATGTTGATCGGTAGAAGTTTTTGTTATGAATGAAACTTTGATTTTGATAGTCATTAAAGGTCCAAACACTGTACACATAAGCAAAGAATTGTAACAACTGTAGTTCACCTCATGGGTTCTATAGGGTTAAAATGACATAGGTATAGGACTAATAGAATGTGGCATGGTGCTGAAGTTACATGTTATCTAATATACAGGATGGCAAATACTTGTAAATGTACATGCCAACACTTTTTTTGGTTGTCATATATCCTATAGTATATTCTGTGATATATTTAGCTAAAAAGAGCACAAAAGACACCATAAAGGACTCTCAGTTCCTAATCATTTAGTCAAAGTGAATATGTGAGATAGACATCATATACACTAGACAGGACATTAAATTCTTGTTGCATTAATGCCAGAACCCAAATGGTGACACCATATTGGAGGGTGCCACTGTCACAGCTAGTGAACACATTGCTACAGTATCAGTATAGAAATCAAAAGGATCTCAGTGTTTTGCAATCAAGTGATATCGCTACAGGAACAGTTACTGGTGAGGGAAAGACATTATGTTTCACAAGTGAGTAAAATATTTGTGAATGGTTGATATTGTGTCAGTGTAGACAGCTGTTACTAGTTTGTTTGTACTATACAGTACATAAAATTAGATTTGCCAGATTTGTAGTACTAGACATAATATTGAGATCTTTCCTTGAATGTGTTTGCACATAATTGCAAATAAGAAGCTCAATTTTCACTTGATTTCTTTTCTATTAAAACAAAAAAATACTATTTAATTTAAAATACTTATTCAGTGGTTTTAAAACACAAACATAGCATGCATAACTATACTCATAGAACGCATAACATTCTGAAATGCAGGTGTAAAAAATAATGAATTACTGCTCAATAACAATTATAACTAGCTTTGCAATTTTTCAATACTCATAGAGGTTTCCAGCAATGATGTCACATAGGGTGCAAACAATAGACTTCATGTGGCTTAATTAATTAAAATTTTTATCAATCCAGAATGGTGCATTGTATTGTTTTTTGATGTGGAAATAAAACAGTGGGGAAGACAACATTTCCAAAGCGGTAATGATTAGTGAATCATAACTTCCTGAGTGGAGCAAAGTGAACAAAAACTGAATGATATTGTAAATGCACGGCACCTTTTCTGAGCATCCATGAAGTTTGCAAAATACAGCGTAAATGTGCTATGCTTGAGCACATGACAAGGCACTGTGGTCACCTATGTCACTGACCCCTGCTTTACTATGATGATATGCTCTCAGTTGTACTTTGAAGCACTTAAACATTTCTAATGTAATCCACCAAAATGACTCGTACCTTGCAAATTTAGATCGCAATAAGACCATCCATCTGCAGCACTGCTTGTCAGTCTCAACTTCAACTGATCATTGTTGCGTCTCTACAGCTTTAGCACCCTGGCTTCGGCATTTAGCAGAAGTGCTGGAGAAATTTGCTGTCTAGCTTATATGATGTCTATGGGATAACAGATCTTGTTACCCGTGGCTGACATTAAAGGGTCTTCTGTTCATGTCCTCACTGTTCAGACCTGTAATTAACGACAAGACTGTAGACCTAAACGGTTGGTGAGTCCAAGTGCTATTAAATTATCACCCTCAGTTCTTAAACGCTTTATTTAGCCATCATCCTCCTGTGAGCCATTAGGAAACATCACTGAGGTTATGGATTTCCTTTAGTAAGGTAGTAAGGAATGAGAACCAGAAGGCAGGAGTTATGAATGTACTGCGTGGGCCATTTTCAGAACAAAAAAGTATTCTTATCTTCTTACAAAACACATTTATGGTTTGCATGAGGTCCACTCATTGAGACACAATCATTACTCCAAAGAAGATGAAAGGAGAAACCTGTATTTTCCGGACAGAACTGCTATGTTGATTGTATTCATTGTTCTACTGTTGCATATTGACATTTAATTTAGTTGCTTTGATTGTGGTTTAATCCAAACCTACTCACAATTTTACCTTTCTGTGCATGATTTGATATTTTACTGTAGAGTAAACAATTTCAAGGGGCAACCCTTCCTGGGAACTGAGCTAGAAGCCATGAACTTATTTGGTCTCAGATCAACAGATTAAATAACCAGGTTCATACAGGCTTTACAAACTGAAATACAAGACACCACGTTGAGGCATCTGTTTTTCTACTTTTATATTATCACATTGTCATCACATTTGTGTCTCTATGTCTGTTTTTGTGTAATTATCAATTCAGTCATTTTTAATTGCAAACGGCATACGGCCATCTGTCCATTACCAAACAGTTCATCCCATTCGTGGATGACCTGGAGCGTATCGTAGAAAGCCTACAAGGCATAGGGCTACCCGGACAGCCTCCAATTCATCACAGGGCATATATATTATAAACGTTTAAAATTCGGCTGAATTTTTTAAGTCTTATATGAAGTCGTAAAATATCACGCGCAAGTTAAACGGTTACATTATTGATATTCCCTCAACAGTGCAAATACGACCACTGTATTGCGAAAAGGTACCGCCATCTAGTGGAGGATATATGTATGTATGTATATTTATTTATAAAAGTCCTTTTTGCCCAAGTCTTTATTTAGATTAGATTAGATTAGATTGAACTTTATTGATTTATAGGATTTATAGGATAACATTTCATTGTTATCCTGTTTTTTCTAGCTATTTACTGAATACTGAATACAAAGAGGAACAACGCGATTGTAGTTTGCTGGCTTCGTTTAGTCCAAGTGCTGGGACATGCTTTCAATGTGTATGACAAATTCTAGAACTGAATGTGTGGAAACTGAAGTTTGGAAAAGATAAATGGTTTTCGCAATTTCTTTTTTTTGTAGGTTCTCGCAATCTCAGTTGAGTTACTGGAGTTCAGTTCGCACCCAATGGACCCTTCCGCACATAGTGGTTCGTCGCACCAGAAGTCATCATGGTATAACAGAATGAAAAAGGCCAACTCTGTTATTGTAGTGTCCCACTTTGCTGAAATTCAAAGAAAAAAACACCCCACTTTTCATCGGTTATCGTGCTGTATGCTTGCTACGTATCATTTTAATATAAAGAACATAAAGGAAGGTTGCATAATATTGTTTACTAGTTTCTTTCTCACCGCATATCACACATTCAGGGTTTGGGACAGCAGCATCCCCAATCGCAACTAACCCGTATTTTAAATAATAATAATAATAATAATACGCTGCAATAAGCCCAAAATTTCCCATATATATATATACATATATATATATATATATATATACATACACACACACACACACACACACACACACACACACACACACACACACACACA
>JABJVR010000005.1:269386-285175 GCA_025773905.1 Chitala chitala | reverse complement strand
GCCCACAGCCCAGTAAGTGTCAGCCCACAGCCCAGTGTCAGCCCACAGCCCAGTAAGTGTCAGCCCACAGCCCAGTACTGGTCTGCAGATCACATTTCGGGAAAGTATGGCTAATGCAGCTGCTAACATTTACAACATGACACGGCATTTGCGGTGCCACCACAGTGGAAACACTCCGGCCACTGCCTGGGAAGAACAGACATTTAGCAATGCTTTGCTTGTTTGTGCCTCAGCAATAAAATGCTTTTCCATTCAAAGTCAAAGTCAAAGTGGAATTCGAATTTCGATTGAGACATTCTAAGGAAATAGAATCGTGGACCCAATATCGTGAATTTAACCATATCTTGAGCTGAGTGCATCGTTATAGCCCTAATAGCTATGTATTAGTATGTAAACTATAAGATGTGATAAAGTTAATTAATTAGTATAAAAACATAAAATATAGGAAAAAAAGTTTAACATCAAAAGAATTAAAACAGCACTTCGTCCATTTTGATTATACAGCTGGTTGGCGGTCATGACAACATAACTTACTGTCTAATCTGGGGTCGAATCGTTCAGTCTGGTTCCAATCTGAGGGCCCATTTTTGCCCAAAGCCCTCACCCGGGCATAGTACTTCTCTTCTAGATTACTGGTCTCATCAGACAGGTCACACCAGGTTCGATTAACCCTTTTACATTGCTTAGCCGGCCTCCATACTGCCTGGCCTGGTGCTTCTTCTTCCTCTTCACCATATCTGTGTGAAATCAAAGTACCCAGATTTTCATGTCTTTTAAAACATAGGCTGCATACCCCACACTGTACATGTCCCTGTTAATACATGGACTCACTCTGCACACTCCACACTGTACGTGTCCCTGTTAATACATGGACTCACCCTGCACACTCTACACTGTACAATGTTCCTATTAATGCATAGACTCACCCTACACACTCCACACTGTACCGTGTCCCTGTTAATACATGGACTCAACCTGCACACGCCACACTGTACTGTGTCCCTGTTAATGCAAAGACTGACCCTACACACTCCACACTGTACCGTGTCCCTGTTAATACATGGACTCAACCTGCACACGCCACACTGTACCGTGTCCCTGTTAATACATGGACTCAACCTGCACACTCCACACTGTACCATGTCCCTGTTAATACATGGACACTCACACTGCACACTGTATGATGCCTGTGTTAATATATGGACTCACATCGCATACTCCACATTGTACCGGGTCCTGTTTGATGCCCCTGGCCCAGGACGCCACTCCAATATGTTTTGCAGGTTGTGGGACTTAAAATGAACATCGTGAGGTGGACTGACAGTAGATCCACAAGAGACTGTTGAGGAAAAAATGAAGACCAGGAGAATATTACTACTTACATTGTTTTGGTGGTTACGTAACAATGTTTAAATTTACCGTTCAATGGATAAATCTTAGTATAAACAGGAAACCCTTAACTTAACAAACTACACGAGGTTGTCACGTTTTGCCCTATATTCCGGAACACATAGTACTTTCTTTACCAGCTACAGGTAACCACAATGGTGTTCTGCTGTTTCTTTTTTTGAAACCCTCACAAATTTTCTGAAGATCAAAGAGCTTCTAACGCGCTGCAGAGGAAATAACACATGGTGCTTTAGCCTGATTTATTGCATAACTTTTTTATATTTAATAAAATGGAAAAATAAATAACTTTTTAATGTTTTAAATTTTTTACAAAACCTTTACTATGCAGATCGGACAAAACCTCTTCTTTGTATAGTAACAGTTTTTTTAATAATTTACACTTTTTCATATTTATTGCTACTTCTCTGGATAACGACGAAACATACGAATACGAATACGTGGTTATTCGTATTAAATATAAGTATCCTATTGATGAATACGTAGCAATATTATTAAAATATTTTAAATAAATTAACGTCTTTAACGATCTTGAAGACATTACACGCAACATGTTCAACTTGAAAGCGGAGTATTACAAAATTTGCGTAACTTCAAACGGATAGGCTTTAAAGTAACGCCTATGATTATTTTGTTTTATTTCATTGTATTTTATTTTAATGCAGTGAAACTAATTATAATGAAACGCATTTGATTTTATAAACTGTGGTCTTCAGACAAGGAACAGAAATACATTCTTAACAGCTAGGCAAACTAATGCATTTCCTTGCCTTTAATAATAAGTGTGACGCTGATAAATCCAGCCAAATAGTAGTATTGGTAGTTAATAGTAATAAATATTAATTATGCTGTGAAATATTCTCAACGCTGAGCACTGGACCGGCCTGTCCCAATACGAAAGTTTACAGCATTATGCACTGGTGCCCAATGTACATGCGACAGGTCCCAGTGTAGTATAGCGAGGAAACGATCTGCTATAACACATGCTCCCGTGACCGAATAACTGTGCCCGAAAAAAAGACTAATTGTATATTATGGATATTTTCAAACATACTTCTTTAAAACAAAGAACAATTGAGCTCGTTGTCAAATGGTATCGATCGTTCAGATGACGTTTACCTGTCGCCCTTAATGAAAGAAGAGTAAGGACCGTCAGTAAAGTTTCTATTAACATCGAGAATTCATGAGAAGTCCAGGTGTTATTGAGGTCGATGCCAATCCTCCGCACTGACTTGTGCGGCGACTGCGATGTTAAATTATGTAGATCTGTACGTAACTGGAGAACGCGAGAATGTCTTCGCAAGAGGAACAAGTCCGCAGTAGCAAAACTACTGTAGCGTGTCAAGGTGAATGGCATGAAATCACGGGATGGTTGATAACTTCGGTTTCGAGCTGGGCGGAGTTTTCCTTAGCGTGGAGAGGTGTTCACAGAAACGTGATCGCAACTTTCAGTCAGGCTGAAGGTTATTGTCATGTGCACAGTAGAACAAGCAGTTGCGCTGTACAATGAAATTCTTACTCCGAGCAACCAGTATTTACGGTAAAATAACATAAAGTAAAAGCAGTTTAAAAAGTGAGAAACAAATACACATGTACATTATTACACAAGTATGTACGCAATTTAACTTATGAAATGAATATATAATGCTGACATTAAATGGATCCTCACGACTTGCAACGGTTTAATGTTTGGAAACTGAAAAGAGAAAGTCTTTATCTTACAAGGCTGCACACCTGTGTCCCGATCGTGTATGATATTACACTGAAATTCCTTTCTCAGACAGACACCTTTTTCACACTATTACATAATCGAAAATGCAGGAATATAAAATGTGGCTAGGCTAGTTACATTCAAGTGTCCTTAAACCCGGCGAACATTAGATCTTCAGACACATAGGGCAAAATCTAAATTCCTGTACCTCACCAGACGTTTTTACTAAAATGAGTGAAATTCACACACACACACACACTCACACACACACACACACATTACTTGCTTAATTTTAACGTACATACCAAAGCACTCTCGAACTGTGTAGATCTATCATTTAAATTATGACATTTATCATTTTTTTCTTGCTCTCTGCGCAAGAATGAACTAGCGGCACGTTAGTGTATCGATTGCAAAATAAAGTCCAATTTATTCTCCTATTTTAGAATCTACCGACGGATAAATGTTTTTTTCCGTTTAACTAGAAGTCAACAATGTACGATTACAGCAGCCTAGGTTGTCATTTGGTGGTGTCAGTGTTGCTGTAATGCTACATATTGCTCATAATGTTTTTATACCATTTTCGGATCGAAATAAAGCGACAGCAGCCTTACTTTTCGCAGTAATAATTTAAATAACGTTTCCATGTTTAGTCATTTTCTTGTCTTCAAGCAGACAATTACAAGACAAATTAAAAGCATGACTACGTTTACATACTTCACCTTATGAATTTATTTTTAATTTCTTTACAGGTTTCAAATTAATGTTTTGTGTATCGGATAAAAACTAATTGAAAATGTGCTTTTAATAATGTTTTTTCATTGTATAGGCTTTAGTTTACTGACAAATTTAAATCCTTAAAATTCAAAAGAACAGCACGTTTAATATGATGTCGTTCACACATTAAGTATTACATTAAACTTCTAAATACAAAATGTGTGTGCATTTTCATTTCAAGGTTTCGTTTCACTTAGTGACGTCACACACGTACACGCCGCACCAGAGGACGGAACCCTTCTTTAGTGTTTTGTGTTGTACTTAGTGGGGGTTTAATAGTTACGCCGTTTTCCGGCGAAGTTATGGCGGTTGCGTGTTTGTAATCTTATTGCGATATCTCAGTGCTAGGAAAAAATAAGATATGGAAGGTGTAATGTGAACTTTTTAAAAGAGCGCATAAAAACATAGAAAATCTGACAGAAATGGCGATCTCAATGGAAACCCAGCTTCAGACTATATTCGAGGAGGTTGTGGTGTGTACATCATTTGTCTTGTCTGGTAATTAAACAGTGGTTTTCTGCTTGTGTTATTGTTTAAATGATCGTTTTTGCGTATCAGTGAATAAAATTATTGATAAAGTTATATATGACATATGCAAGAGTAGACCAATTTATGTCACTGTCAGTTACCTTTGTGCGTAGTTTGGTAGCTGTCGTAAAACGTAGGACTCTTGAGGAGCGGCTAGAACCGTTTTTCTGCTATTTAATGCCATTTCACCATAATGTTTGACAAATCTTTTACTTTAGAAAACGGAGATTATAGAAGAAGCTTTTGCTGGGTAAGTTTCTTTAAAATTTATTAATGGAGTTGTCAATTTTCAGAATACGGTTGCAAAATTGTGAACTGAGATTCAGGTGTACGTTGCTGAAACGATGACATCTTACGAATGTCAGCAGTGCATCATGCCAGGGAATAACCAACAAAGCACCAGTATTGTTACAGTTTTTAACGTAGCCTAATTTGTTTAATCCGCTGTGTTTTTCACACCGACCTTTCTGTCAGCATGTTTATGGATGCCCCGGAGGATGAGCGAACTAAACTTCTCAGGTGTCTGGGTGCGTTTCGTCAGTATTGGACCACTCTCCCCCAGGTAAGGCAGTTTGAATTTGGCAATGAGTTGGCTGGAAGTGTGTTTTTATATATACGTTTCTTTTTTCTCTATAGTTTTATCATTGCTTATTAGAAGTATGTTTGTCTGAAAAGAAGGCCTGAAAAAGTTAGGTGTGTTTTGGTTCTTAATTGGCATTAAATTTTTTTAAGGATTCCCATGAGCAGTGCGTTCAGTGGATTGTGAGGTTCATCCATGGTCAGCACAGTCCCAAGCGTATCTCATTCCTCTATGATTGTCTAGCCATCGCCGTGGAAACTAACCTTTTACCCCCCAGGTAGTAAAATCTCTTTCCTGCTGTAACACATACATTTAGTTTACTGTACTGTTGTTGGAATTTTGAAATGCTTTAATTTTCTTTTCTGCCAATTCCTGTGCTTTTGTTGCTTAAATGTTTTTATTTTATTTTATCATGTATATTGGTTCCTCAGAGTAAGAATTTCATTGCACTACCATTTTTCAGTTTTTTGTTTGAATAAGGACAGACGTAGACCTTTACTCAGAATAGTCGTCTTTATCTAAGTGCTTGCTTGCAATAGGAGTGGTGGCCAAGCAAGATGGCCAAGTTTGTGGTACGTATAACAGAGTGGCATGAAGGACAGCAGTGTCCATACATGACAACTCTGTCCTTCTTATTCAGGATGGTGTGCGAGGCCTTAATAAACTCGGATCACTTAGAGTGGGAACGGACCCAACTGTGGGCCTTGACTTTCAAGCTTGTCCGCAAGATCATTGGAGGGGTGGATTACAAGGTGAACCAGACACATTTATGTTTACACTTGGCCCACTCTGGATGTCTGTGGGCCTGAAACTTATTTAGTTGCTGTGTATACACATGAAAATACAAGAGTGCCATTGTGACTGAGCTGAGATGTCACTAGTACTGTTAATTGCTCACTAGGGTTGTGTAGTATTGACAAAAAGTGTCAGTGTTTTCTGGGATTTTTCTGGTAACGGTAATTACACGATATTTTACATCCTTCAAAAGTGTTATACTAGGTTGCTCTTGTTTACAGGATATTAACAGTTGCTCCCTAATGATATTATTGAAAGGTTTTGAGAGGTTTTATTTATTTACTAAAACTGAAGCATTCAAGTATAAACAATACAAAAACATGGGTTCGGTGGTTAGTTCACAGGTGGTGAAAACAAGTTGGTTGTCATGAAATTTTTGGCAGCTATGCTTGATTAACCTCTAGCACATGTGTAGGCCTACTGCATGATTCATGACGCAGCAAATGCCTGGACAAGGTGTTTTTTGTACTTGATAAAGTGAGCTTGCACGTTATTAAGACAGCAATTAACATATTATTGTAGACAATACCTATCACACACTCCTAGTGCTCACTAAAATATCAATGGTATGCACTAGTTAGTAAAGAATGTCTTGTGATTTAAACTGAACCTGTGTTTGTTCACAGCAAAACTACTTGATGGATTTTCTGTATAGATGCAAATGATATCTCAATTGCTCCAATTCAGGGTGTGAGAGATCTTCTGAAGGCTGTGTTGGAGAAGATCCAGACCATTCCCAACACTGTGAGTTCAGCTGTGGTCCAGCAGCTCCTGGCTGCCCGAGAGGTATGCTCTACCACCCATGTATGCTCTCCTCTAACCGCTAAGTGCCTTGAATGATGCATGCCCTGAAGAAAGTAAATTTTCTCTCTTTTTAAGGTGGTGGAGTACATCCTAGACCGGAATGCTTGTTTGTTGCCAGCATATTTTGCCATAACAGAAATTAGAAAACTATATCCAGAGGGAAAGTTATCACATTGGGTAGGTTGAGTGCTCTTTTTCAAATAAAAAAAAAAAGGAGGTTTCTAAGCAATTTAAGTTTTTTTTTTTTTTTTTTTTTTTTTTTTTTTTTTCCTTTTTTAACCACTTTTATCTCTTGACTGGATCACGTAATTATTCAAAGTTATTGGACTTTCACTCAAATTAGACATCTAGTAAGTCTAATATCTCATTTATTTACTGCATTTTAATTATATTTCTAAATGAAAATTTGTTTCTTCTTTCTTTTTTTTTTTTTTTACTCTTTGTGAAACCCCCTTGTAGCTGTTTGGCAGTTTAATATCTGACTTTGTGGACAGTTTCAGACCTACTGCCAGAATTAACTCGATTTGCGGTAAGTTATAAATGCTTCATCTTGTGTGTGTTGCTAGGCTATACAGCTCATCTATAGGGTGCTGTCTGTGAGTTTCTTCTTTGTTTTCTCTTGGGCTATTTTTGAAACCACCAGGGCGGTGCAGTCTCCTCCCTGTGGTAAACAACTCCGGGGCCATCTGCAACTCATGGAAGCTGGACCCCAGCACACTGCGTTTTCCGCTCAGGGGCATGCTGCCGTACGACAAGGTCCGCAGCGTCCTTTACCTGTCAGAACTGAAGACCTGAGGCTTATGTCCTGTTTCCCTCATATGCTCTTTTTTTTTTTTTTTTTTGTGTCTTAACTCCATGACAGGACTTGTTTGAGCCACAGACAGGGCTGCTCAGATACGTACTGGAGCAGCCGTACTCCCGTGATATGGTCTGCAACATGTTAGGTCTCAACAAGCAGGTACTGCCCTTAGCCCAGCCCCCCTCCCCTCCCCAGCCCCCCCCTCAGACCGGCCTGATCTTTGCTCTTCTCTCCTCTGTCTTCTCCTGCTGTGGCTGTTCGAGCAATTCAATCAGAGCAATACAGTTGAGAAGATGGTTGAAAACAGTCCTTTTGTTTTTGAGCAGATTGCTTTAGTGCATTGCAATAGCTTTGAACTGTTAAGAAAAAAAAAACAAAACAAAAACAGGAAATTAATGGATTGCATTACAGTAATACACAGCCAGCCCACGGTATACTCCCTACCACTCTAGCATGCAAAAAAAATTGTTCAGCTCATCTGCAGAAGGACCTGGCTGTTGTAATTCAGATGGAGTTGAAAAATGTTCCTCTCATGGCCTAGTCTGGCAGGGAGTATACCTGTATAGCCAATCACTTTCTGTGTGGGAGGAGCTTAGCTTGACGGACTGACGGGGGAACTTGGAGCTGCCCTCCTAGTCACTGTTTTTGTCTTTTCTTTTTTTTCTTCCTTTATTTTTGTTCTGTCCTGTCTTGCCCTGCCCTTCCTCCAATGCTCTAGACCTTGAACATTGCTCAGGTATGTTCTCAATCTTACTGTTGTATTGTGACTAACCAGATACTGGACGCTTCGTAGCCACACTGATTCCATCTAGACCATTATGAACTCTGTGGGGCTTGAAATTACCACTCACCGAGTGAGAGGAGGACTGCCAGGCACTGCCGCTAATGCTAGTGCAGCAACGGCAGCATTACGCTCAGCAAAGGCCTTGATCTGGGCTCGATTCTCATGCCTGGCGCCCTGTAGAATTCTCCAATAAGGCAAAAGGAAAACAGTGTTCCAAATGTGAAGCCCTTTGAGGGTTATTATGCCGGCTTAGTGAGCGTGCAGGAGACAGCACCACACTAATATCATCGTCTCACCTGAAATACCAACTTCAAACCCCTTCCTCCTAGTTTCTTTAATTATACAGTTTTTAACAAAGGGTAGATCCTCCCAGCCCCATATTGGGTGTAACGAGAAGTAAACGAGTCAGTATGTAAATGAGTATCGTTACATTTCCTCCCCCCATTTGTTTTATGTTTCTGTATTCTCTCCTCCGCAGTTGTCTTCTGGCTATTTCTTTTGATTTACCTTCATTAGTCCTTCATTTATAATTGCATTCCGATTTTAACTAATTAAACCACTTCTGATTAACGTCAGGTTTGGTCAGTGTTAATATGTATGATAATGTTAGTTAAGGTGGTAAAGAAAGTTACATAGAGATCCTTGTCTCTCCCACTGTTCCTTGTTACTATAGTACAGCAGAGGATTACGGTCCCTCTGAGCCGTGATGTTTCTGAAAATAATATGGGGGGTATTAATACTTCTGGTTACGTTGCAGACACGGAAGATCAGGATGAGAAAAGGGGTTTTAAAGGTGTTGGAATAAACTATACAGTGGTCCATTCTGCAGAGGGAATGAAATGGGGCTGTTCCATAGCTCTGTATTCACTAAGACGATGTGTTTATCTTGTTGACTTGTTTCAGTGTCAGTATTTGTAACATCTTGATTTGCCTGAATAAACTTGGAAGGTGAAGATGTGTCAGTGTAGGCATCTGCAGGTGTTGTCCATGCCAAACATGGCAGAATAGTTCAGAAAGGTGTGTGCACCTACTTTTCTGGTCTCCATTGATGTAAGATGGCAGCTAGCATTGTGATGAGATGAGCAAAGGGGGTGCGAGCGTCACTGCGTGGGACACACGGACGTACCTGAGAATCACCTGCTAATTTCAAGCCCTGATCTGCCGCATGCATTGCTGTAGAGCGTAGTGCAGTGTCTCTCCTTGGGCTTTTTCGTGTTGTTTTTGGTTCTGTCTTTGGTGCTGACCAGGAACACTTTTGTGTGTGTGTGTGTGTGTGTGTGTGTGTGAGTGTGAGTGAGAGATGCATCTTTCCAGTTGGTGTAACTGCAGTTCTTACCCCACTTCTTCATTTGAACTCTCATTTGTTTCAGTAGACTAAGGATGGATTTATGAATCTTTCCATCCAGGTTATACAATTTCATTTTGTACTGCAGTAAATACATGTTTGGCATTTAAAAACCCTTGACATATGTGTTAAACTATACACCAGCAATTTCTGCTAATTATTTTTTGTTTAAAAGTAATCAGAGTATTTTAATTCAGTAATTTTTAAATAGATTTTTAAGGCCTAACATGTCTTTCAATGCACCATGCATTAAAAAAACGTGCAATACTGATTTCGTTAATTGGAATAACTGCTAAAACAGCCTTTGCTGACTATTATGTGTGTCTTGAGCTCAATAGAATCTCTCAACTAGAAAAAACTCCAGTATTGAGCTAATTACAGTCTTTAGTAGGTCTGTGTACAATGTAATAAAGGTGTGAAGTGGGGGTGTGACGACAGTTGTTTAGAAGTAAACATTTTCAATCAAAATGCCACCAGCAGCAGTGCTTTTCTGGTTTTGCAGGTCTGACGTGTTTATTGTCAGTGATTTACTGCTGAAACAAGTGACCACATCAGCATGTCATTCCACAGGGGGAAGCTGCAATATATCTGAATGGCTGGGGGCTGTGCTGCTGTTTACAGTTTTACAATGAACAATTCTGAGAATGCAGCTATCTTGCATCCTCTGCTGTCACTTCTAATTAATTCTGTTTCACAAAATGCATGCAGTCTTTCTGAGATGCATGGAAACTAGGATGCTGAAAAACCTGTCCTTTATACTAGTTTTTGGTACTCATAACAATTAAATGTAGTAATTTTGACCTCTTTGGAGCCTCAATACTGCCAAACAAATCTGCCTATAACAGTGACACGCCAGTTAAAGAAGCCACAACTGTGATTTACTGTCGTGTGATTTACTGTAAGTAGAAGTCAGGAGTGTGACAAAGCCACTGTTATGTGTAACAGAAAACCCAGTCAGCCTGGCGATATAATGCAGCTTTGCTGGGATCAGGGCTTCTTAGGCATCGACACAGTGTTCACATCATGCCCTTTTGTCAGTGTGTGTTTTTGTGTGAGCTACTGGGAGCGCAGACACAGCACATACAGATGCTGCTTGGCTGGGTTTTGACAGACTTAGGCCCTGCTCCTCTAGAAATGGGCCCATGGCTAAAGGGGGGGGAAGCATACCACAAACAGGGTGACATTAAGTGTTGAGGTATACTCACTGTGGGAGGGGGTTGTGGAGGCTGGTGGTTTGTTTGAATGAAGGTTGTGGGGGGTGGGACAGCGATAAAGCTGAGGTCTGGAGCAGCAGTGAGACATGCCCTCTCCCTGTGGGCCTTCTCCCCTTCCAGCACAAGCAGAGGTGCCCCGTTCTGGAGGACCAGCTGGTGGACCTGGTTGTCTATGCCATGGAGCGCTCGGAGAGTGAGGAGCAGTTTGACGACGGCGGCACCAGCCAGCTGCTCTGGCAGCACCTCTCCAGCCAGCTCATCTTCTTTGTGCTTTTCCAGTTTGCCAGCTTCCCACACATGGTGCTGTCACTGCATCAGAAGGTGTGTGTGGTCCTATCTGTCTCGCGCGCGCACTCAAACGCTCACACATGCACTTTTTGTAGTTATGTAAGCTTAGGACCCATTGTGTAAGGTAAGGGTCTGTACTGAAATTAGTAAAACACTTCACAGGTGTCTCATCTTTATCATCAGGATTAAATGTCGACATAATCTGCTTTCTGGCCTCTCATTGGTTCTTGGTTCCCTGTTCATCAGCTGGCTGGGCGTGGCCTTATTAAAGGCCGAGACCACTTGATGTGGGTTCTTCTTCAGTTTATTTCTGGAAGCATTCAGAAGAATGCCTTAGCTGACTTCCTTCCCGTTATGAAACTGTTCGACCTGCTGTATCCCGAAAAGGAGGTAAGGTTTTCAGCACTTTATGGCTCTTCATTTTGTATTTATTTTTTTTTTATTTATTGAAGAAATAACATTGATTCACTCACTTATACTTTGTGTTAGTCAGGCTCTAGTCAGAACATCATTAAGCGCCAGAGTTGGTCATTGTAGCACTAGAAAAAGAGTAAACAAATAGCTTGTGCTGGAATAAGAGTGGGCTGACCGTGCTCTGTGCTGGAACGAGAGAGGCCTTGACCGTGCTCTGTGCTGGAACGAGAGAGGCCTTGACCGTGCTCTGTGCTGGAACGAGAGAGGCCTTGACCGTGCTCTGTGCTGCAAAAGGGAGAGAGAGAGAGACCCAGCTGCACACTTTGTGCCGGGAACTAGAGAGGCTCGGCTGTGCACTCCATGCCTGTGTTAGGTAGCACCTTTAAGACAGTCCTGTCATCATCAGTCCTGTTTTTTTAATTATTTTTGGCCTGTTATGTTTAAGCTTTGAGGTTTTGTTAACATCCATCTGCTGACTTTCCAGCCCAGAGTGGAAATCTGTACCCACGTGTATCTCTGGGGCCACACTATTAATTGCTGTCTTCAGTTAACCGCCCGTCTGAGCCCATCATTAGATGAAGAATATGCAGCCCACACTAATGACACTTGGAAATGCATGTGTTCTCCATTGCTATGGCTGAATAGTTGAGCTGTTCTCTGGGATTAATTATGAACTGGTGATATGTGCTTTGCTTCAACCACATCTGCTTGTGGAGCAGTTGGTGTTGACCAAGCAAATTAAACAATTTACACAGTCACTGTCATGTATGTCTTCAATACTCAGTTACCATTAGAAATGATTATTACAAAATAAAATTTTTTGATATTGACTTCATTTCTTATGTTTCTGAGAGATTCCTTGATGGAATTCTTTTTAATGCATTGCAAAAAAAAAAATAGGTAGACTTCTGAAAAGAACAAGCATACCTGCTAAAAGAGAGCTGAATGTGGCCTGGTAATGTCCCACATGTACCTCTGAACTGAGCACATCAATAATGCCAGTAACGGGGTCACAGTCAACATCACATGTGAGAAGACTTTGAAACAGGTTTTCAGAAATTTCCCAGACCTAGAACATATATCCCAGTATTCAGTCCTGTGGTTTAGATTAGGCAGTGTGAGAGAATTTCAATGGTTCTTATCAAGTTGGGGTTAATATTACGTGATGAATCATGATGGCTGTGTTGGATCTTTGCCCCATCTCAGTGCATCCCAGTGCCTGATATCAACAAGCCCCAGTCCACCCATGCCTTTGCCATGACCTGCATTTGGATCCACCTCAACAGGAAGGCCCAGAGCGACAACTCCAAGCTGCAAATCCCCATACCGCACTCGCTGAAGCTTCACCACGAGTAAGACCCGACATCGCTTCTCAAAAGCTTGTTTCGGCTCGGGAGTGTCTGGGTGGGGGCTGATGGATACTGCTAAGGACGCAGCTAATCTGGAATGCTGTCTTCAAACAGCAGATAATTGATTTTCTTGTGTGTTTTTTGTTTTTGGTTTAACGCAGTGTGTTGGTGTCACAGTTCTCATGTGTGTGCTATATCAGTGTGCTGATTTCTGTCCCTCTAACAAGGTTCCTGCAGCAGAGCCTTCGAAACAAGAGTCTCCAGATGACGGACTACAAGATCGCACTGTTGTGCAATGCTTACTCGACCAACTCGGAGTGCTTCACGTTGCCCATGGGCGTGTTGGTCGAGACCATCTATGGCAACGGTAGCATGAGCATGCGCATCACGCTGCCTGGCACCAACTGCATGGCATCGGGCTCCGTTACACCGCTGCCCATGAATCTGCTGGACTCGCTCACCGTGCATGCTAAAATGAGGTAGGTCGGGAGCTGCGAGGACTTGTACACTGGCACCTTGATACCTGTCCGTGATCCTGACGTTTGGTTGAAACGTAATATGACCTGTAAACACATTGTGGTGTTGAAGCTTGGTATGTTTCTTTCGTAATTTAGGGAATGAGGCCGTTTGTGTGAAGGGTCAAACGTGATGTATGTCAGGACTTGAGCCAATCTCAGTTTGGTTTTGGTTCTGATCTAGATTGTGGCTCATAATGCAGGCGCAGACAATGCAGCTTTCCTCTGGGCATGTGGTGAACCTAAGATTATCACACGTTTTCAGTGTAAAACAGGATGATTTGCACCACCCACGCTACATCTCCTTTGAGGACAAGAACACCAGTAGTCAGGACAGTTAGGTGTTTTGAGTATATTACATAAACTGGACACACGTATTAAAGGGCTAGCAGGTTTTGCACAACCAGTGATGAAACAACAGAATGGTGACGATTTACACCGTTACTGATCTGTCTGCACTACGTGGGAGCATTTTAGTTGCACTTCTTTTTCTTTGTAGCCTGATCCACAGTATAGCCACACGTGTGATCAAGCTTGCCCATGCCAAAACCAGCCTTGCTCTGGCCCCAGCTCTGGTGGAGACCTACAGCCGCCTGCTGGTCTACATGGAGATTGAGTCCCTGGGCATCAAAGGTTTCATCAGTAAGTACTGATTTGCTCTCTTCTGTTCTGGGGACTCGCAGAAGTACCTGCATTTCAATACATCAAAAGGTATAATATTCCCGTGCTGAAAATTACATGGATCAGGTCTAAAATTTTATGTTGAATTGATCTGGAGAACATGTACTCTGTTGTGGTATATTGCAGCTGAGCCTTTCCAAGACATAAGAGCATTATCTGACGTGCTGAATGTTTGTAAAGAAGCAGCTGGTTTCCTCATGAATGGGCGTTTTCCCTAGGACTCAATGTGTTCAGTGTACGTATTACAAGCTGATTCCAGGTCCAAGCTGACCTGCTACTAACAGCCACCACCTGTGTGTCTGGCCTGCCCCCTTCCCATCGCCTCCGTCCCCCTTTTTCCCAGGCCAGCTCTTGCCAAACGTGTTCAAGTCGCACGCGTGGGGAATTCTGCACACGCTGCTGGAGATGTTTAGCTACCGCATGCACCACATCCAGCCGCATTACCGCGTGCAGCTGCTCAGCCACCTGCACTCGCTGGCCGCTGTACCGCAGACCAATCAGAACCAGCTGCACCTGTGGTGAGTGCCGGTGGGGGGGGAGAGGGGACAAAAGCACAAGCCCCTTCCCACGTGAAAAAAAGCCTGTGTGAGAGTCATTTTGCAGTGTACTTTTAATTCTCAGCCCACCTGGTTCACACATGGCTGTTTGCCTTACCAAATTGTACGTCTTTATGTTTACTTGTGCCTACCCTCAGATTGATGTGATTTGCATGGGGGGAGCAGGTCTTCCACAGAATTAGTTTGGACTGATTTTATGAAAAAGTCTGGTTCCAAATGTAGCTCTGTGTCCACTTTATCAGTATTGTTTTTCCTCTGTGTGTTCAGGGTTATACAGTCCTTATTAAGAGATCGTAACTAACACCGATTTTTCTTTTTATCGATCTCAAGTGTTTGACTATGTACATGAGAAAAGTGTGTCCATACTTCTCTTTTTACAGATGGTTAACAATTGTTGTTGATGGCCTTAGGCTTGCAGTTCCAGGGTATAATGTGTGTGTGTGTGTGTGTGTGTGTTTGCGAAGTGTTGAGAGCACAGCTCTTAGGTTAATCACCGCATTGGGGAGCTCAGAGGTGCAGCCTCAGTTCACACGCTTCCTGAGTGATCCAAAGACTGTGTTGTCTGCTGAGTCTGAGGAACTGAACCGGGCTCTCATACTCACGCTGGCCCGCGCCACACATGTTACAGGTTAGTAATACACTGGCCCACATCATACGTTACAGGTTGGTAATGTGCATGTCGTTGGTTAGTAATTCGCACTCACCCAGTAACGGTCAGTAACAGTGGCACATGCAGCTGGTTGGTTTGTAAAGAAAACATTGTATGTCTGGCTGTTATGTTACGTAAAGGTAACATCATTATTTAAAACACAAGTTCGATTTTCTGGGTCGGAGTGTAGTGCTACCACAAATGTAAAATGCCATTTTATAGCACATGAATATTAATATTGTGCATACCATGTGTGTTTGCCGGGCCCCTGCAGACTTTTTCACAGGTTCGGACTCCATTCAGGGGACCTGGTGTAAGGACATCCTGCAGACCATCATGACGTTCACTCCGCACAACTGGGCATCACACACACTGAGCTGCTTTCCTGCTCCTCTGCAGGTACTGGAGGGTCAGGGGATCTGGGTCATCCCAATCAGAACCCTCTTGGAGTCAGTCTGCAATTAAACCTCCCCCTGACAGTTTTCAAACAATAGAAAGCAAACGCAATCCTTTTTTTTTTTTTTTTTTTTTTTTTTTTTGTTTTTTTTTTTTTTTTTTTTTTGTACGGGCACCAGATTTGAAAGAAAAGTTG
>JABJVR010000005.1:243446-256758 GCA_025773905.1 Chitala chitala | reverse complement strand
TCACCATACTCACCCCCCCCCCCCGCCCCCTAAGGCTGGCCTTGGTAGATTTAATAGGAGCCCCCCGCCCCTTCCTGCCATCTCCCTTTGGAAAGGCTGTGCTCTCTCCTTAAAGCGCTCAGCAGATCAGGACATCCCTGGGGGCCTGCTACTTTGTTCCAGTGCTGCACAGAACCAGGCTCTGGCCCAGAAGATGCTGGATAAAAGCCTGTCATACTGTTCGCTAGGGGAGGAACACAAAGGAACAGATTCAGGCACCTTACAGATAGTGCTATTAACATGTTAAGGGCACACTGATAACTTTGGAATGGGATGGAACTTCAGCCTGAGAGTGTTCTTACACGCCTTGCTTAAAATAAGATGTTAATTGTTGCTTTCCCAGAAAACACTGATTAGAGAAATTAGGATACAAACATAAAGATGGTTCATTTGCAAGTTAGCTTGTATTCCTGTTCAGATCCGCTAGAGACTAAAGGTGTCTCTAGCGAAAATTCCAAGTGAAACCATTAAACCTTACCTGCTGGAGTCAAGACTGGTTTTCAGACTGCCAGAGCTCTGCATTAGTCACCAGCAAACATATTGGTAAAATACACCCATTGTTTCTAAAATCTTGCAAAACAAGCAGGATTTTTTTATGCAAGACCTACTAGTGCATCTAAATGGGCTTTTTACTCCATTAATTCTTAGTACAAGTCCTGCACTCATTATAATAGAATTATACATAGCCTTCGAACAATTTAACTTGTTCACTGGACCATGGTGAATATGTCAGTGTATGTCAAGTTGAAACCTAACATAACCAACACTGACTTACAAAGTATGTCAGCGAGCAGGACAGCCATTAAGCGTGTAACAGTGACACGGCAGCTTCGGCTGTATCCCTTCAGCACAGTGTGTGCACGAGACCATCTTTTTTATTTAAATCACATATTCAGTTTTTTCTCTACACAAATCAGTATAGTGGGTCATACATTCCATGGCTGTACAAGAAGCTGGGTACAATTCTCAAAATGACTGCCTTTGCAGCGATTCATTTCTAATCAACCTCCTTAATTACAGCAACAGAGCTGCCTGTGGAGACAATAGATGTAAGATGGTTGTCATTTGGAATTAATGGAATGGAAGATTATGATTATGTATTAGAGGAGTTGGATCTCAGTTCCCGCCACATTTTACTGAGATGGACATTCAGTGTGGCAAAGGAAACTTGACCACCTGGCACCCACCCAAATCCAAGCCTTGTATTTTTTTTATGAGTGGGGTCTCTCTTCTGAATAACACTAGGATGCTGTTGCGTGTCTCAGCAGGTCACTGACTTTTCATCCCTGTTGTTTTCCTGCATGGTTTCACATTTCACAGGAGCTCACATACCTAGAAAACAGTACCTGATGCAGCCTCATTCCTGTGAAAATGCAAGTTGGTTACAGCTGCCTGTTTGTGACCAGGTTTCAGCGAGGTATCTAACACTGTTTGCTGTAGTTTCCTAGGAGTCACTGCAATTCAAAATGCAGAATATAAAGTACTTCATTATGCTCACAAACCTTTGCTTGACAGTAATATTCAGTATTATTTTGCTTGCTGTTCAGTTGACTGCATTTGAATATTCATTATGCATTCCCCTCTGCCCTTAGTCACATGCACAATGGGTTATACTTTTAACATATCTGCTTAAGGCACAGTGGAGGAAGGTCTTTGTGCAGTGGATGTCCTCGTTTTGAAATTTCTCAGACACTGAACATTGCCAGAGTTTTGGTTTAAAGAAATCTGTAAAGGTCTCCGTTTACATTATCTGTGTCAGTTCAATCTCTCTCTGCTTGTGAATGTGTAAACATGTCCTTCCTGTTGATTTCAACCAAAAGTAATGTACTGTGTGCTTGTAGATGGAGAAGGTAACAGATGCAGATGCAGTACAATCATCATGTAAGTCGTCTGTCCATAAGGTAAAGATTTTTAAAAGTTTCTCTAATATTTTACATTAGCTACTACTGTTATTTATACAATCAGGTGTATTGCATTAAAAAAAAAAAAACATTCACTTTGTTCCCTCGATAGCGATTTATTCCATGGAGCTTTCTTTAATAATGTGAATGATTTATTTTCACAGTGGTTTTCTTTCTAATGGAACTCCCTTTCTCAGGAATCGTGTTCCATTTCTTAACGGTCTGTTTCCATGGCAACTCGGAGTTTGAAGGCGAATGAGCCACTACCTGGATTTAGCTTGTGTGCCAATTTCATCTATAGCCTGTGACCATCCTATGGCCTGTTAGCCTTGATGGATGTTTTGATTCATGTGAATTCCATGGTAATATTCTACACTGTCATTGTCTGGAATATAATTTCCTTTTAAAATGTGACAGAGAGATTTCTTTGTCTACAGTAAACTTGCCAGATCCATTGTCTGAGTCTTGTGATGCGCTCTGTGGGAAGTGCAAGGTGGTTGCTGGCTAATGACAGCCCCGTGGTTCCTGAAGAGAGGTTCAGACAATCAAGTACAAACAAACAGAAGAGGGCTGACCACCCAGCCTAGTAAAGACAGTTGGTCATATGCACAGTAAACAGTCAGTTACATTATGCAATGAAAATTTTACACTGCATATCCTTACAGCCACCAGTGAACACAAATTGAACAGTGCACAATACAAATTAAGGTGCTAAAAAAGGAGAATATAGTTACTCAAGTGAATAAACAATAAATACTGTGCTATGTAAACATAAACATATGGTGCAATGACCTGTATGTAGCTTGGGCACAGTGGTGGAGTCAGGTTAGATATGACAGATTTCCAGTTTTGTGCTCTGTGTGTTGTGTGACAAAGAATCAGGGGTAGGTGGGAGAGCTGGGTTTTTGGGATTGAGATTGCTTGAAATAATGAGATGAGCCCAGTAAAGGCAGAATGGTTTTGAAAAGTGCCTCTCAATGATCTATTTTCTCTCTGCAATTATTCCAGATGGTGAGACTATTTGTATTAAATGATATAATTATTCGGCAGCTTTGGAAAACCACACCCTGTAGATGGGTTGTACTGATTATGATGAAATTATAATCAGGTTAAAGAGGGAGATGATTGAATGTATTATACAAGATGCAGTTTGAAAGAGCACCTGTGTACTCATTAGAACACGCATTCTCAATGTAGGGAACACAAATCCTGCTCTGGGGACTTAAAATTTCATCTTGTGATAAAAATACTGACTCACTTAATGCATCTGTAACACAACCTGGGTATGCAGTGTAGTTATCAGAATCCTATATACTATCTCTCATACAGTCTGATGGGCTGGAAATAAACTGGAAAGGCTGTTGTCATCTCAAAGGAATTCAAGTAGCATCTGCTAAAATGACTGGCAGTCAGTGGAGCAGACTTTCCTGCGCTGTATGTGCTTCCCGCTAATTTAAGCCTCTAACAATTGCATCCAGACCAATTCCACTGCTGAAACCAGCCTCTCCTGAGGTCCTACGACTAAGGTCAGTTTTAGTGTGAGCAGCTGGGTTCTTTAGAAAGGTGAGGATACTCCTTAAGCCGCAGAGCCGGCCCTGGGCATACACCGTATAGACAAATGCTAGGGGCACCGTGCATCCATAGGAGTGCCCTGAAGAGCACACAAACATTGCGCTGTCACATGGGGGGAAGTAATTTTGCCTAGGACACCAAGTGATCCAGGACCATTACTGCTTTAAGGCTTACTTAAGACAAGGTGTCTTGTGGTACTTCCTCAATAGCAGGGCCTTCAGAAGTTTCTCTGAACTGCCCAGTGCATCATGGTACTTGTCAATAATCAGTCAAAGCAACCACAGACCTTTGTGGATGGGAACCTCACTCATTACAAATCATCCACTGCAGTGTAGACTTTCAATAAGTAATACTTTGACCTACTTGAGCAGAAAACCAAAGGTTTGGTTACATATGTTTATAGAACACAAAGGTTTATATTGTGTTTATAGTTTGTGGAAGCACACCAAAGACCTGAAGATTTTACTCTGGTTCTCAGCTTTAAAAGTACAGCATTTTAACCAACATGCATAAACCTTGCGCTTCATAACCCCGGAGGTGAATTCCAGCTCCTCTCTTCCCCAGGTACAGGCTTCCCAGTCTACACCCTGTATAACTTATGTCAACGTTTGTGAAATAAACCACCGTTCAGGTTGAAATTTTTCATATTTTAATGAGGTTCTGTGTGACACAGAAGGTGCAGAAATAACATGCGCCCCAGGATCCACAAACTGTCAGTCAACGTTGGTCTCCAATACAGCTCTTATAACGTGACGTGCTGGTCATTAGCATTAGGCTATTATACTAATTGCAGGCAAAGTTGGCCCTGCTCCTGATTTGAACTGTTTGAATCATCATTAATCATTAATCATTAATCATGTCTGTTAAAGATACTCTGCCGCTGAGCCACTGCTTAGCAGGAGTCAATACGTTCACTATTTGTACATTTGTTGTTCCTATGGAAACAGCGACAGTTCATCTACAATAAAACACAGTATGTGAAATTAAGTAATTTGGTTTGTTTACAGTATTAATCTCCTTAAAATACATTTTTTTCCGGTGCTCTGCCATTTTGGTCTGGTGATGGCAGCAACATAAATTCATAGTGCAATCTAAACACACGTTTTCTTTCGGAGAAATAATTTCGCTCGTTCAGACTGTCAGTTTTGTCCTATTAATGCAGACACGCATTATTTGGGTGTTAAAGCACACAATAAAAAACATGGGACTCGTTGTGCTTTGGGTGGACGGGATCCACCTGCAATAGGAACCAGTAGGTTCACAAACACAAAATGATTTAAACCAGTCAGTCTTTGTAAATCTGTGACAAACACAACACTTTGGATCTTTGTTAGAGAAGTTCAAGTATGCCGCATTGGTATTTCAGCAAAACGTCAGTCCATCCTCCTCAGCAGACGATTCCAATTTTTGTCTTCAGTTAGCGCAGGATTACGTTTGGTAGGCAGTGATCCAGCGTTAACCTCTGGCTTTTTCCACACAAATATTGAAACCATGAACAGTCACCTCCTTCATGTTTGTTCATGACAGTTTTATGGCTTGTAACAGCTCAAAGTAAAACATGTCATGGATAGAATATTTGGGCTAGAGCACGTATTCCTTGGCAAGACACATTCATCACCCATTCAAACCACAATACAGCACTACATTATACCTTATACAGTATGACATGTGCCTGTGTAAATATCAGTCTCGCAGCCCACTAACGCGCTATATGACAGGTTTACACTGAAGACTAAAATAGATGTTTCAACCACCTCTTTGGCAGCAAGTGGTTTTGAATGAGTTGAGAACTGGACTTTGTCAAGCTTCCTGGTTATATTCACAATGTAGTTTTAAGTTAATACACATATTTCACTTGCTGGCAATGTATTCTGATATACATCAGTGACTGAGCTGGAGTAGGTCACGGGGCACTTAAGCGTCTGTTGGGCTCTGGGATGCTAAACACTGTTTTATTTCTTGTTCCTTACCCATGAGAACACTCTCCAAATGTTGTAAATTCAGTTCGTAAAGGGTAAAACTTAACTGAGAGGCAGAATTATTTGAAATCGTACAGTTGGTCCTGTAGCCACGCAGATGTGAGAGCAACCATGTAGAGGATGCGAATGTATATCTGCTGGGGACGTAATTAGCTACAAAGCCTGCTTTTTACTGGACTCCAGGAACATTGTTTGGGTGTTAAAGTACACAGCGGAGTATTGACAGGGGATAAAGGATGTTAATGTTCTGCACGAACCAGTGACACTATCCTTTTTTTTTCACCCATTTAAAATGCTATTCAGGCAAAGTGTGATCTACAGACATGGCTTTCCAACATGAATAGCGTGGAAGCCAGGGCTGTTTCATCCATGGTCCAGTACATGCAGCTGCACTGAGCCCCCATGCAGCCTATTTATTTTGGTTTAGGGACCCCCAATATAGGATGTTGCCGATGGCCTAAGAATGTTCAAACAGCCATGGAAGAAGGCGCGCTGTTCAGGAAAACTTAAAGTCAGATAACAGCAGGTCTACTTTAACAGCCTGACACCCATTGTACAAGGCAGCCTTTCTCTTTGAGTATCTTCATCACCAATGTTCAAATAAGTTAAAAAGTGAGTGTGAAGGCAGATATGTGGACTTATTTGGGGTTTTAAAAATAAATGTAATAGACGTGAAAGTAGAACAGCAGGATACACCGTGATCCAGCCCACCCCTCCCCGCCCCCTGCCTGCAAACCCAACCCTCTTCTGAAAAGAAAAGAAAAAACATATCAGTAGATCCTCTTTCCAGATTCGTCCTTGTCTCTGGCTGTAGTACTTGGCATCATGCAGCAGACGCCCGATAAGGCTGGAGGGGAAACTGCATTTTTAAAGGCAAGACGCACCAAAGCAAATCTGCAGCAGAGTATTACATAGCTAAATCAAAACTTTAACAGCACTGCTTCATTTGTATTGCATTGCCAGTGAAAATTCACTGGGTTGCATTTGTCTCCTTTATCTCCTTTGTGGCTAGTCCTTATTAGATATTTTATATTCTTTGACAGATTATTTTGCGAGCAGATTAGTTTAGCAGTCCATCACACAAACAGTAGCAGGAAATTTTAATGTTAAGGATGGCACTTGCCAAGCTGCAGTATGAGATGCTGTAATGGACATCTTTTTTTGCATTTCGGGAGTGGGTACAACATTCCCAGATGTTAGCTTCACAAACGGTGAAGATGAAGCACGCTCTCTCCAGTGCTCTGTGTAGATTGTTTGGTGATGGTGGAATTTTCTGACTGCCTTGGCTGTGCCATCATGTGCTTCCTCTGATACTAAGGATTGTACATCCTGAAAAACTAATCTCTTTTCAGTTTATGTTATGAATGGAAGCGTTGCTTAAACATTGGTAACAATTGTAGCATTGTGAAATCAGGACACGATTTTTTTGGACATCTCTTGATACTGCAGTTATTTCTAGCTAGTTCACAAAATGTTGCACTGTTCAGAAATTCAGATAAAATCAAGAGACACGGTAAAGATAGGACAGTTGAGGACTGCAATAAATTGGACCACCTACTGAAAACTGTTGAAGTTCTGTACTGGCACCGGGACCCTTGCAACATGCACTAGATAATTGGCTTTTAAAAACAAACAAACAAACAAACAAACCACTTAAGGGATCAGGGAAGTAAAGGACGAGGCACAAGGTATTATCATTTTGTTATTCTGACAGCTACAAAGCGTCTCTCCAGAGATCTCATATTGTTCTAATTCTCTGCTCATGGGAAGTTTATATTTGTAGTTTGACCTGAAGAACTCTGCAGAAGTAAAACTATCTTACCTTTTCTCTACAAAGGTCGATTTAGAAGCAGTTTGTGTTGAAGTGGTCCAAAGCTTTTATGAAAATACCAACAAAAGAATAATAAAACAGCTGATATCACATGAAAAGAAAATGCTAATGCATGGATTCTTTAGATTCCTCCTTTGTCCAATAACGGCAGAACTGCAGATCTCCAAAATGCAGTGCAAGTAAAAAACTTATGCAGAAACAATATGGCCCAAGGCAATAAATCAAAAAATGGAATAGACAATATAGAAGCAGCACGGGTCTGACATGCAGTGCTGTTTGTAGTACCAACTTTGTTATCAAGTCCCTGCAGCATTTAAAAAAAAAAAAAAAAAGGATCCTGACCTTTTACTCATCCTGTGTGGATTATGTACTTTATGTGCAACCTGTACAACACTATCACTTTTTACAGTCCAGTTTTCACATTCTTTCAAATTATCAAAATGAGAAGCCAGGGAGAAGGGGTAAGCTCATTAATTCATCCTTTGTTTCCAGCCACAGCAAGTTTAAAACTTATCTGGAGTAACAATCATGGCAAGGCATATGTTTGCCTGAAGGAACAGATGGCCCAATAGCTACTGAATAACAGAATACTGCACGTGTGCTGCAGACAGCCTTGTTAAGACACACTGACTTCCCACCTTTGGCCCTGTGCTGTCTGAGCTCTCGGCCTGAAAAAAAAATGCTGTCCTGCTATATCGCACAAAGGTACTCCAAGTTTGTCTTGAAGCCTTTGATTAATGTTTTTCTTCAGCCCACTGCCACATAATCAACCTTTGAAGCAGTTAAACAGACACTTTTCACACCCAGAGCACAGGTACGCCTCTGAGAAGTATAATTAAAGTGCCATGACTTCAAAATCCTTTGATGCCTTCAATTCAGAATGGGCCCCATCATGATTTATGTGCTGGTTATAACAGTGTGCTGCTGTTTCCAAAGCAAGTAAACATACTGGTCCTTATTGTAGATCCATGTACCATATTCCACCACTCTTCAATGATGTCCACTTTGCTCAAGTTATAAATACACACCAAGTAACAAGGAAGCAGAATTAAAAACAGCCATATTAAGTGATTAAAATGGAAAAATGCAAATTAGACCACCATTAAATGACTCTTTTCCCTAATTTTATTATTTTTTATTTCTTTGTTCAATTTGGCGAATACACAGGAGCCACTAACATCCGGTAGACCCAGTAGAAATGTGTTCAACTCTTTCATGACTCAGACTAAGCTGCAGACACTGACGTATCAAATGACACAGTGAGACTAAGCATAGCTTAAGGTCCTGGTGAACATAAGTTTTAAAAAATGACATCTTCAAGTGCAAGGTAATAAAAAACAAGATCTGCAACTCTATTCAATTCATAAGGCCACTTTGGAAGTGGTAGTTTATATCCTTTCCTACAAGCATGGAAAAAAAAATAATAATAATTGTGCTTCTGCAGCTCACAACTAATTTTTTCCTCTAAACATATAATTAAAAGTACATTTTAAAAAACCAGGTTCCAATGGTTGTACAAGAACATATAGTAATAATGTCTACTGGAGTACTCTGACTGCTGGAAAAAATGAGGTCTGTTATTCTTCCGTCATTTTTGATGAATGCTGATATCGCCGCCCTGGTGGCCAGTGCTGAGCGGTTCAGCATGGTGCACCTGGACTTGTGTCCCACAAAAGCTCCTGTCTGATGCTGGCTCGGATTGCTGGCTGAGACAAAAGCTGTTTTATCCCCTCTAGCCTCCTCAAGAGAGTCCTTGTTTGGGTGTGCAGGGCCTCTCTAATGAAGTCTGTGTCACGCTTTATCCCTACAGGAAAAACAAAGACAGTGTACTCTGGTTCAGAACTCAAATTAACACTTGGACTGTCCTCTGTTCGCATATATTAAAGCTTCAACTTGAGTCAGAACTGACTCTGCCTTGTAGTAGCTTCAAGTTTTAACCTAATTTTTATAGTACTGGAACTAGATGTAAACATTTTTCACAGCATATTTTCAACTGCATAGTCTGCCCCGATGTAGTGCTCACGGTTAGTGGTTTCATCCATTTCGTACTGTAGCAATATTTCGCTTTTTAAGAAATGCTGATTGTCTTTGATCTGTTTCATATTGAAGGATGGGGATTGACGGCACACACAGCTGTTCTTGTTTGCTTCGCAAGCGTCTCAGGTGTGTGGCATCAAAACTAAGCGCTGGGAACAGGGCTTTTAGAAGACCTTGAAGTAGGGCTCGATGCCATCTAGTATGGTTAAATCATTTCAAAAACATGTTGCTTTCCTGGGGACCCAAAGAAAAAAAAAAATCCAACACTATAGTGTGGGGCAAAAAGTTGACAGCAGGAATGAAAGAGCCTGCAGGGTGTGCACTTTGAACCAGATAAAGGGTAGTGGTGGTGCTATCAGAGTGGCTAAAGCGCACGCTGTTGTTCAGACCTTTGGGGCCTTCCACCCAGGGTCCATTCCAAGGAGGTTCCACTCACAAATGCAAGCACACGCACAATTTAGCTGTGGGCCCCTTTCAGCTACTTCACTGTGGCCCTCTTTTACGGTTTGGGAGGGAGCCACTTGATTGTGTACCCCGCCTTTCATGCCCCCATTGGCTGCTTAGGATTTGGGGGTGGGGCCTGGCAGCTCACTCGCTGGTGTTGGCGTTGACACCATCGCCAGGCGGGGCTGGGGGAGGGCTTTCAGCTGCAGCCCCACCCATACCCTGCTGGGTCTCCTCCATGTACTGCTGCACGGCCTTGAGCACAGCGTCCTCCACCAGCCTCTTACTCAGGCTCACCAGCTCCTCGTCGTCGGGCTCTTCCCCCCTCTTCTGACCTACACAACGACACCACCACAGACAACGGTCACTCCCACACAGCACCACGCGCACTGGCCTGCCCGGCAGCCAGCAGCGTGTAAACAGGCTCAGAATTGTGGACCAGGGAGATGTGACTGTATGCAAACCCCAAACTCTGCAAGAAATATTCAGGGGCTAAGGATTTTACTCAGAACACATGTAATTATATATAGCAGACAAAATGCAAATGCCATTTGCCAAAACAGCAAAAATTTTGTGCTTAAAGATTCCAAAGTGCGCTCTTAACCATACAGTACAAAACAGTTACTAAACTATGGTTCTTTTGGGTTCTTTGCATTAACGACAAATAGTTCCAACAAGGCATTTGGCAGTAGTAAAAAAATAAAAAAATTAAATATATAAATAAATAAACAAACGAATAATATACAACGACCATGGGTAAAGTGCAAAGAGCAGAGAGTAGGTGTGGCAACACAGAGAGCGGTTATGGTTCCTCCCTGCACCTGCTGCCAGTGCACAGAGACAAGGACAAGGTGCGTCAACAGGGCAAAAAAAAAAAAGCGCTAGGAACAAACCGGTGCCGTGACCCGGACCCAGACCCACAATGAGACACGTACTTGTGTGAACAGCACAGGGAGAGCTTGGAATAAGATCTGCAAGACAAACGACATGCTTTAAAAAAAACAAAATCAAGGATTAACTGTTCAGTTCCTCAATCACCTTCGTCCAATCAACAATTAAATACTGTACTGATTGGCATTTTTCTGATAAAAAAAATCATCTGTTTTGCTTCTGGAATCATGAACCTACTAACCTTATTGAGCTGAAAAGGCACATCTACTAACGTAAAACAAACAGTGTCAGTTTGCTTTTGGACATGAAATCTATAGGAGCACTACTGTGAGGTACCCATTAACAGTTTCAGGTGTTACACTAAAGGCTTGAGGAGACATTCCATACAGACCTTCAGAAAAAAACTTTAACTACCAAAGGAACGATCCATGCACTTAGCTGTTTGTGCGACAGTAAGAAAACTGCTGCCAGCACTGTTTATAAAGGAATTCTGATAAATGATGGGAGAAGTAGCTGCCCTTTGTCCCTTGCTGTCTGAGGGCTCAGGTGGTGTGAGGTGTGGTTTGCTCCATATTATCCCCACAGCCAACAGTTACACACAACACAGCCAGCCAGGGCCATAACACAGCATTACATTCAACAAACAGCTGAACCTGCCATCAAAGACAAGCCAACACCAGAGCAGCAGTTAATTTTAATTTTCTGTTGCTGTCTTTTGAGAACGAAAAAAAAAAAAAAAAAAAAAACACTATCTTGTTATGTAATTTTATGAGTGCTGTAAATGTGACTTCCTGCCCATGAATTAATCTTGTGAAGATGGCAGTGATGGACTAATAGTGTGTAGATTAACTATTCATTTTATGCTTCAGGGTCTGTTGCTGACCATAACGCATCGCCAAGACAACCGCAAGGCCTGACCTTGGCACAGAGACGTCCCCCACCCAGGCAGCCTGTGTGACAAACTCCAGGGAGGCACCATTTGCTGTGATCTGATTTGTGATTTACTTTTTCATCTTGGAACTCATCGCGTTTGGGGGCTTCCTCAGAGGACACGACTGGCCTGCTAGCGAGACGCAGCTTCCTCCTTTGCTCACAGTCCCATGCCCAGGCGAGGGAAAGGCAGCACAAAACCGTGTCCAGTTTATCAACTGTCCACCGACGAGGGCGGAGCTACAGGAACAGCCACAAGTCTTCTTCATTCAAATCCCGCTCAGAGCAAATTTAACGCTTCATTCTCCCATCAAAAAATGAACCACATTATTAAGGAGCCACAATGTTTTTTAGCTCCTTGAATCAGATCGTTAGATTAAATAGAACGATGATATTTTTATGTGAGAAATACCATCTTCAGCATGTATAGTGTGGTACAAGACCTGTAACAAGCAACCAAATCTGCTCAGCTATAGACAAGCAGTTTAAATGATAAAAAGAGCAACAACTGCCATACGTGTATGCAGTAGAGTCCTCATTAACATAGTTTTACAGCCTGCTCATAAAACCTGTTGCAGCTATCCGAGCTGTATTGTACTGAAACACCAATTTCAGACTCAGCCTCTACTTCCACAGGGGCTGGGGGCCATCCCCTTTGTGGCTGGACTATGAGTTTGGGAGAGGCAACAGACGGGTCACGAACACAAACGTGACAAAAAACCGCCATGTTCCTGGAAGGGAGGCTTCCTTTTTGTGCACCAGATGTGGTGTCGCAAACACGTATCATAGGACCTGGGCCCAAACCCCTGATGCATCCAACACCCAGCACCAAGCACCACTTGATATTACACAGTACACTAAAACCTAAGAACACGACACACATACAATTAGAACATTAAAAGACACGTTACAAGCATGCATTAATCTCCACAAACCTCATCTTCTTTGCTCATGTTAGGCTGGAAGGTACTGTCCCCATTCCACTGCTCAGCAAAATTTGTCATAGTTGACTGGGTTTAAGCAACACGAGTCTGTAGACACACACACACACACACACACACACACACACACACACACACACACACAAAACCTACCTCCCTAAGAGATGATTCAAATCATTCAGACTTGTGTCCCCCCGCCCCCACATGCACCTATGAAAACATGATGGGGGTAGTGTACCGAGCAGTCACACACACTCACGACCCATAACATTCTTGCATATGAAGCTTACACTGTATTATTGTTAAGAGTCCCTGACCCACACATCAATCTACTCATGCCCCCTCCTTTGAGCCTTGATCAACCCCCTCCTTTCCTCTCCCCCTTTCTGTACACCCCCATCTCCTCATGCTGTCATACTGCCCAGAAGTAGGGCATGCACAAACAAGGGGAGAGGGGGAGAAAGATAATAAAAAAAAAAAGATACAAGCTTTCTAACTGCAGGGCCAAGCTCTGACTGAGAAAACAAAACAGGCAATAATTAAAACACAAACACACGGCCCCAGAGATGCCACTTCGGCAAGATGGGCCCCAGAGTTCATCAGCGCTAAAGTAAGCCTGTATAAGGACACACAAGTGAGCTGGACACTCGGATTTGGGACCAGTCACTTCGCCGTCCCCGCTGGTGAGAAAGGAGTGAAAACACCACCGCAGAGCTTCTCACACACACACACACACACACACACACA
>JABJVR010000005.1:193069-243346 GCA_025773905.1 Chitala chitala | reverse complement strand
CAAACTTTACACTTGGCACAATGCAGTCAGGCAAGTACCGTTCTCCTGGCAACTGCCAAACCCAGACACGTCCATCACGGCCAGACAGAGGAGCGTGATTCATCACTCCAGAGAACATGCCTACACTGCTCTGGAGTCCAGCAGCGGGGTGCTTTACACCACTGCATCTGACACTTCGCATTGAACTTAGTGATATAAGGCTTGGATACAGCTGCTCGGCCATGAAAACCCATTCTACAAAGCTCTCTACACACTGTTGTTGTGCTAATCTGATGGCCACACAAAGTTTGCAGGTCTGTAGCTATTGACTCTGCAGACAGTTGGCGACTTCTGTGCACTGTGTGCTTCAGCATGCGCTCCACTGCTGTCATTTTACGTGGCCTACCACTTCGTGGCTGAGTTGCTGTTGTTCCCAGTTGCTTCTGCTTTGTTATAATACCACTAACAATCAACCATGGAATATTTAGTAGTGAGGAAATTTCACAAATGGATTTAATGCACAGGTAGCAACCTATTATGGTACCATGCTTGAATTCACTGAGCTCCTGAGAGCAACCCATTCTTTCACAAATGTTTGTAGAAGCAGTCTGCATGCCTAGGTGCTTCATTTTATACACCTGTGGCCATGGAGGTGATTGGACCACCTGAATCCAATAATTTGGAGGGGTGTCCCAATACTTTTGGCAATTTAATTAATATAAACTCAAAAATTATAATTGGCATGCAGAATACAGTGGAACACAGTAGGTCATATTGTTATATGGTTTTACACTATTCTCATTTTGAGTACTTTGTGAAAAGTACATGCAACAAACGGCAAGTAATTGTAGTAGATGCTCTTCATATATAAAATTGGCATACTGTATTTCTTTGTAATTGATGATAATCACCCACCCAGTAACCCATCCTGTCTTAATATAATACCGGTATTGTTTGTGGGAAAGCAATACTTTAAAGGAGGCTCAAATATTTGCCTTTGCCCCCACCTTTCACGCCTTTGTTTGTGTTTTGTAACTGTAAACCCCTCGTGCTGGGTTGGGTTACAGATCATGGAAGAAAATACAGCCCTTTCAGAGACGGAACAGATCTGAGAACCGGAGCAGCCCGACATCTTCTTGTGCAAACAGACGCCAGCACAGCGACCTTTCCAGATCTGTGCTTCTCTTGCTTCTTCAGAAGCGCTGCCCACCATCAGCTTCTCGGGTGAGAATACGTAGCTCCCCAACTTGTGTCAAGCCGTCCTTGCATGTGCATCCAGAGTATAAGGGTTATGTTTCAGTCCATTTTTTATTATGAATTTTTAATTGCTGTCGAAGAGAAATTAGATCATGTTGTTGGAAGACAATAAAACTGAGTTAATGTGTTCGTTATAGTGTTAATAATGATGTTTAAAATAAATTGTATGTAGTGTAGGTGTTAAAAAAGAAAAACAGCATGTTACTATAAAAATAATTAGTAAAAAAGTAATATTCATAAATATGACTAATATAATCTGTTGTGCTGTTTCATTATTATATATAGAACAACAATGATACAAAGAGCCGGTAAATGGATGTATCACAAGGTTATAATGTACTCCCCAAGTAGGTCACTTAAAACAAAGCAATCATTCTAAAGACCTGAAAGGAAACATCACTGTTGTCTTAAGTGTCAGTCACTGAATGACCAGTAGCATTTTTTTAGCTTTTAGGGAAGGCTCATCGCGAAGTGAGTATAATAAGAAGAGCTAAATATATTACAGTCCTTTCATTAACCCAGAAATGAAGGGCAAGATAACTGTCCCATTTAAGAGCAAACAGAGTCTAATACATCTTTCATGCTATGATTAAATGTTCCCTCAGCCTACTTACACACAAATGGAAATATATAAAGTTTCCTATCAGGGATAAAGAACTATTTTAAAATTTGTCCATGCTGATTCATACTGATGTATTTAACAGGTTGATAAAATGGTATCAGAATGAGTATGTTCTTTCACATTTCCATTTGCGTGAAAACAAATATGTTATGTTGCACAAGTGTTTTCCAGGATCTTTGGCATTAATTGTATAACTTTGCCAGTTTTGAGATTAGTGTTGTGTAGTAATGCTAAAATTATAGGATTTTGAAGGCCTAATTTGTCAATTTTTTTTTTTTAACACTGGACTGTTGGGATCATCTTCACATCAAATGGAAATTTCTCTGGTGAGTTATTTTGTTTATATGTATGCTAATTTTAATTTTGTAATGTGCAGCACCAAATATCATCTGTGCCATAAATAAGTTGTATTTAATTAAAACAATTTGGACTTCTTAAATTTAATCTTTGTTTATTTCATGATAACAGAAAAGCAATTGTGATTTTACCGTTTTAGTTCTTTGCATTATACTTGAAGCATATCATATGTTTTCACAGATATGAAAAAATACACTTACATTAAAATCTTGCATGAAAAAATTGCAATTAGTTATTTGGTTAAAAACGAAATATTTGTTGTTATGACAAAATCAAAATGCTTGAAGAGTTTTAGTTCTCAACCCTGTGATGCATGCGAAATTATGTGGAAAAAGTGATAATAACTGTTGGTATTTATTTTCGTTTTGTTGCATGTAGCTTATTTTTTTCATCAGCCAAAATATTTTGAGTGCACACAGTTGGTTATTTCTGTTTAATTGTATTCGGCCTATAGTATTGTCCCATCTCTTGATATTACAGGGTAGTTGTGAAAAGACTTAGGCCGATATTGTTTATTTTGTTAGTGATTTGAATAAAAGTTAGACTATATGGTGTATTTCCTGGACAATAGTTTAAAATGTGAAATGTATTCACCATACCAAATTGTTCAAGCAAACTTGGAGTCACTCACATCATGAGTCTTAATATTGTTCCAAAATGAATAAATACATGCTTACTCCTGCACAGCCTTATATGTTTGAGGTACAGAAGATCATGCATATTTGGTGATGTGCAAAAAAAAATCATAATCAGCTTTTATTGTCACTGCATACATATACATGTTACACATACATGTCACACATACATGTCACACCGAAGTTTGTTCTCTTTGTTTGGCCCATCCCTCTACTGGGAGCAGGGAGCAGCCACATGCGGCACCCAGGGAGCTGGGGCTGTGTCTTGCTCAGGGGCACACCTGGCGGCTGGGCTGGGATTTGAACCGGGAGACTTCCCAGCCTGATGTTCTACCCATAGAGCCACCAGGCCGCCAATAAAACATACATATGTAAATGATAATATTCAATAAAATACCTGTATGTAATGAATTCGTATAAGCTTCACCTGACAATGTTCACGTGATTTTATAGCTTGCAAGTTTTGACAAATTTTCATATTAATATATTACTGGTTGAAACGTAACGTAATTTACGTAGAGATCGTCATTATCTGTAATTCTCTTCCCGCGGTGCTGTAACTACGTAACTTCTTCAATAGTGGGAGCCATTACTCTTTGGTTTGCCTTTATAAATAGGTAAACATCACGGTTCCACGCTGAGCCTAGCAGCCACCAATTGGTAACAAGTGATTTTTAAGACACTTTAAAACGCCACTCATATTTCGGATTTTGAGTTCAATGCTGTCTTGCGGCCAATGAAAATTAGGAAGGTTGGACCAATCGGTGTGAGGGAGGGGTTGGGTCTATGGCGTTGGCTTTTCTCCCAGACAGATTTCGGTCTGGGAATTTCAATTTGAGATTTGGGAGTTCGCTTGGAGTGCTGTTAGCGTAGCCTCGTACTGTAAAGAGACGATACCTCCGAGCTTTCCTTAGGTAAGATGGTTACTTATCTATACTGTAACGATTGTGGTAATATTACAAGTGTGTGTGGCTTGCAAACTGGGCGATGTGATTTTTTAGGTGTTTTAAAAACACGTGAGAGTATACGAACAGCACCGTTTTTACTTTAGACTCGCACCAATGTTTTGGTTTCTAGTGTGATGTCGCATCAACACCGCGGGAAAGGGAAACATGCCTCATTAATTTTGGTTCTCCGCAATTTTGTGCGTCTGCCTCAAGCAAGTTCAAACGTGTTGAGCAAGTTTATCACAATGGCATTTCTTTAACAGTTAGTGTGTGTACGGCTTATTTTGGTATATCGGAGAGATGTTGCTTGTTAAATCCCACTGTTTCTCTAGGCTCTCTAATCTCCATCATCTGTCTGCTAAAACAACGTTCACTAGCTGCGTTGTGCCTTAATTCCTTAGTGCTGCCTGGTTCCTTGTGAGCGGTATGTGTAGTGTACGGTTTCAGATTTTTCATCTCTCGTCTTTTATTCAGTGTTGGATTGTTTTTGACTGCGTTTTGCGGTGTTTGTCCGGAATGATTATGTGCGTTACGTGGAGCTCTCCGGTGCTCACTGTATTTCGACATGCATTGCTGTCTGGCCATGAAAATGGGATGCCAAGGACTAGTGTGATTTCTACCCTAACGCATTTCTGTGTTTTCTTTCCCCCCTAATCGAGCTGGTCATATGTGCGGATGTGTTAAGCGTTGGTGTGCTGTCGAGTTTCCTAGTTGCACGGCTGATAACGTCAGTGAAAATGTTTGTGATGGGGGCGACCCAGTGTGAACCAAAGGCGGTTTGGGTCAGTTTAACCGTAATGGTCACGGGTTTGGGGCTCCAGCCGATGTAATGAGACAGTAAAACATTTAACGCATTTCAGGATATGTACCATCCTCTCATGTCTCGAATCGGGGGCTGAGCACAACTCGTGTGTGTGTGTGTGTGTGTGTGTGTGTGTGTGTGTGTGTGTGGGCGCACCCGCTGAGATGTGACTGCAGTGTCGAGCCTGTCATCTTGTCATCTTAATGGGACAGAAAACATCGGTGAATTTACATGCGATCCGGTTATATAGGATCGAGCGGCAACCCCCCCCCCCCCCGCGAAGAGATTGGTTAACGTCTCCCTTCTCCAGCTCTTTTAGTTTTAACGACTGAGATTTCGTGTACTTAAAAGTATTTCTGGATGTTTTAAAAGAAATGGCGACGCCATTTTAAGCACAGATAGCCTGGTGTGAGGTCTTAGAGGACGTGCGATTTAACGGAGTCCATGGTCACATTTTTCGACTTGTAATGGAAGTGGCCGGAAAATAAACACTTTTGTTTGGTTAAGGCTATGTTTGTTTTGTTTATTTTTTTGAGCTATTCTAATCTGAATTAGAGACGGTTAGAATATTTCTTGTAGTATTTGCGTAACTCATTCACAGTCTGGTGCTTGAAAAGGTATAGCTCGATCAGTTACTATGTGTTGCATGGTGTTGAAAAAGCATGTGCTATTAAAACAACTCACGCTAATTGTATTTCCATGCTGAACCATTTGGTGTTCAGATGCATCACTGTTGGTCTGACGTGGTTGGGTGGCTGTATATATATATGCACGTTAATACTTGGGGGCACGTTTGTGAAAACATGGGAAAATACGAGGGAATCATGTAAACTGAAGAGCGCTACCATCATTGGCGATCAGCGTAGCGCGTGTGTGTGTGTGTGTGTGTGTGCGCGTGCGTGTGGGGGGGGGTGACATCTGTGTTTACACTCCTGCAGCATTTGGCTTCTCCCGGTTGTTTTACTACAGTTGTAGCTGCAAGGACAATTTAGAATTACACGTTTGCGGTGAATGCAACCATCACGTTTTTATTCAATTTTAAGTAATGAGTACTCACGTACACTCTAGTATCATGTACATGCAAATGCTACTGTATTTCATTTAGTAAGAAAAGCTTCTAAAAATATTGGATTGTTAGGTTTAAGACCTGTCTGTCCGCAAACAGCAGAATCGGAGAACAAAGTCGTTTTGTCGTTTTGGTTCCGATCCAGCAGTAATTAAAAGCGAAAAACCTCCCTCAGTGCATAATTGTAATTCCAGCCCGCCCAAAGACTGAATCCGTGGTCCCTTGTTTGTTGTTTAGTTTAAAATGCAGTAGAGGAGAAATGAGGGCTAGAGAGTTGTTCAGTGTTGTCAGTACTAAGTGCCACTTTAAAAATAATTTATGATTTAATAATAACCGCACAGGTTAATGGTACTTTTTCCTTTTACACAAGTCACGTTTCCTCAATGCTTCCACAAGTTTTTATCCCATACTCTTTGTTCTTTTGAGTCAGTGTGCTTTACGAGACTAATTTCTGACTTGAAAACAGTGGTTAAATGAAGCAAGGAAATACTATGCACGTCATCCTGAAATGTGAAGTGAATGTAAAATTACAGTGATAATTACAGGTTTATCCACTCCTACCAGAAAAGTTTTATATAAAAAAACATGTTAATCTTGTATTAATGATAACCAGTCTTATGTTGATGGATGCATTAGAGATTAGCAGGTAGGCTATTGTAAATATCCCTGTGTGGTTTCTCTGTGAGGTTAATTTGAGTGGGTGGAAGAGCTGAAATAAGTGATTACTTCATTATAGAGGTCATGTTATGGAGTCCTTTGATGAAATTAACTTTTGTCATTGCCTAATTTCTTTTTACTCAAGTGGCATATACCAAGTTCAGTGCTGTGAAAAGCAGTATTTTAAGATTAGAAGTACATAAAGCTAATAGTGGAATACAAAGATTCTGATGGTCATTCAACTTTTCATATTGTTACAGGGATGGTGCTTCCCCCTGACTTTGTGTGTACTGAGGAGGCCAACTGCTTTGGAACTGGCTCAAACACAGTTTACAGTGTCTTATGACCCTGCACATGACAGCACTTTGATGTATACAGCACTTTGATTCTCCGTAACCGAGAGCAGGTGTTCTGTCTGGAAGGACATGATTGCTAAATGGCAGAGTTGATTTTTAACCTGGGAGTGTTTTCTGAGTATTTTTGCAGATTGCACATGTTTAATGGCAACTTGTAGAGGCCTGTGTCTTTTACTGGTTATTTTCCATAGCATCAATGCTTCATGTAGTGTGTTCTGCATTGTTATTAGCCTTAGCAATGTAGACTGACATTATTATAGAACATAACTAATCTTTATTCTCACAAATCCTGGATTCTCAAAGCGAAAGCTGTCTGCTGTAATGAGGGTCCTGAGAACTGACAGGCTTCTTATATGCCTCAAAAGAGCCAGAGAACCTTTTTCTGCATGTACTTTATGCCTGCAGCCCTGATGTTGTTGGTCCTCAATGAATTCAGACAAGTACATCAGTATGTGCTGCTAGAAGGTGCAGAGATACAGCTGTTCTGAGGTTACACTGGCTGTTGGCTAATCAGTAGGTTCAGGATGCCTAAAAACAAGAGTCTGGGTTATTTTTAATGTGTTCAGTTTTTTACTACCTTTTAATCCAATGTGTGAACTGTACTTGGAGGTACCAGAGTTTTGTTCTGCCCTCCTCCCTGGACTACTGCCTGGTAGATGAAACATTTGATATCTGTTCTCAGTTGTGACATACAGCTTCACATCTTTGAGTTAAAACAGTTGTAGTCTGAATAAACATTCCCATAAATACTGGAAGTGTACTGGAAATGTTTAGATTTTTTGCACTGATGCAATTCAGTATTCGGTATTTATCAATGATGCAATAAAAATTTCCACAAGAAACTGTGATGTATTGGTGACAAATGGGACTTAAATTCTGTCACTGACTGGTCCCTAATCCCCCAGCCAGCTCCAGGCTTGCTCCACACTGTGAGGAAGATTGCCCAACCATTCGGAAGGGTTGTGGGAATATCCCCTTATGCCTGTGCTGACTGCTGGAACCTTGGAGAGGACATTGCTCTGTTCAGAGCACCATGCCAAGTTGTGTGAGAGATACAGGATGAGTTAGATTGCATCTGGGTTAGGAAAAGCTGCTTTATTACTCTTCTCAGTGTGATTTTTCTGTCCTTAGGTTTGCCTGCATGCTGCTCAGTTCAGTTTGCATAATTTTAGTATAATACCTTTAACAAGAACTGTTCTAAGAGACTTCATGATAATGTTGTATTCTTAAACGTCAGGCAACAACAGAGGAGCATCAACCTACCTTCTCAACTCAAAGATAGTATTGTAATATTGTGTAAATTACAGTAATATGGGCAAATAATAAAGATTACAGATTACATCCAGATGACAATGAAGGGGAGGCACCCACGACTCTTTACTAAGGTAACAGAAGGAAAAAACAAAAACTTCTGAAGTCCAGGTCCCTGTGAGCATGCCAACATTATCCAGTTCAGAAAAACAACATACTATGAATATATGAATTTAAAGTTTAAGAATTTTAGTCTGTTAATGTACCAGATCTTTTTTTATGTTTTATGGTGGCAAGGCGCACATCCTTTGTTTTATGGTGGCAAAGTGCACATCCACAATGTCACATTTGGATCCACAGCACAAATACAGAACACATTACATACAATAGTGTAGCTGTATAACAGCAGGGTGGTGAGACTGAGATGCGCAAGTGTTCATCCTGTCTGCATCCAGGACTTGTCTGGTTTCCCGTTAAGTGGTTTGTTCTCTATGATGACAAGAATGAGCAAAGCTTTGACATAGTTTCTTTTATGCATTAACTAAATAGTTAGCATCCAGACATTAGGAATTGCTAATAAATGAACAACCATAGCTGCTTTGGTCTGAGCATGAGGTTGTTGGGAGGCTTTTTCTCAGGATGTTGACTTCCATTCACACGCACAGCAACCTGTCAATATTTGGGCCTGTCAGCATGTTGATTGACAGCTTTCTGTCCAATCCAGTAATCTGCTCATTATCATATAAATCGGATGTGGGTGAGGTGGTGGGTCAAAGCAGCTCACAGCAGCTGTGAAATGGATACCATGAGGAAGAAGTGTCCCAAACTTTTATGACCAGGGGCTTGGATCTTTGCCAGATGTAGTTAAAAAGAGATTATCTGTAAGAGTCCAATTTGGAAATGCTCCCAAAGTCAAGGAATGAATGAACTACTTGGATCACAAATGTGAAGAGAAGCCTTTCAGAACTCTCCATTTTCTTGTTGCAATGTGTAAATTGGACAGTTAAACTGTTTGTGAGGTGTAACATCCAGATATAGACAAAGTTAAATGCTCTGCCATGTAGTGAACTACGTATATGGGGGATGTCTTGTAGTTGATAATTTTGCTTTTTTTTTTTTTTTTTTTTTATAAATGTACCCTGATTCCACTATTCTTTTCTGAGTGTGTTAAGGCAGCAGAACCCCTTTTCACTATCTTTGAGTTGAGAAGGTAGGTTGATGCTCCTCTGTTGTTGCCTGGCTATTAACTTCAGTTATCTGCCTGGTGTTAATTCTTTGTAATATCTGCAATTTCTTCCTGTAAAGTGCTTTGAGGCAAGTTCTGAAAGGTGCTGTATAAAAATACACTGGAACCTTGGATTGCGAGTAACGTGGTTTACGAGTGCTTTGCAAGATGAGCAAAGATTTTTTAAAATAAATTTTAACTTGGTTAACGAGTGATAACTTGCAAGACGAGCATTTTCATATCAAGTATATGATTTTCATATCATACTTCAAATGAGATTAGGGAGGTGTGCAAAATGTGAGAAACAGTACAACATTTTGTAGAAAAGCACCGCCTGAATAAGGCTGGAGCAGCCCAAACGACGAATGTGTTTAACCTCTATGCAATGTCACATTTCCGCGAAATCCTCCAATGGAGGCAAAAGCGAGTGTCATTGGAGAGGTTCGTCTTAAATACGAATGAAAGGAAAGACATTCCAGTGAGTCAAAAGATGACCGTGAATCCAAAAAGCGTAAGTTATGTGAAATCAGTAGTGTTAGTGAAAGTCGTTCGAGAGAAAGAACTCCCGAGATTCAAGTTCCAGATGTTGTCATGGAAGGAGATTCTCCTTCCAAGCAATAATCCTCCTCCTCTCCTCCCTCTTGTCTCCCTCACACCAGCCACGACTCTTTTCAAAGGTAAAGTGCAGGTTAATTTGTTTTATTTTTAATTATGTTCCGATATTAGGGACAATAATTTGTACATAAAATACAGTTAAAATGGTTTTTATATGAATATGTGGAAGAGATCATCTGACTTTACATAATTTTCATATGGGAAAATTCGCTTTGATATATGAGCGTTTTGGATTACGAGCACTTTCCCGGAACGAATTATGCTCGAAATCCAAGGTTCCACTGTATATGGCTGGGCTGGGGTGGGGTGTGGATACCCAGGGTGCTGGGTCAGAGACTAGAATGAGAATTCACAGGCCTCAGGACTCTCCCTTGAGGAAGTTGTCCAAAGCGTCTGTTCCTGCCCCCACAGTGGAATGCGAATACTTGTGGCGGAGCTTTTGTCTGAGCAGCTGAGGCTTCTCTTGCTGCCGTGTCGAGAGGTGCTGGTCCAGCCCAGAATACTAATTGACGCTGTCTGACGGCCTTGTTTCCCAGGCAGCGCTGGACCACTGACATGACCTGCAAATCCTCTCAACTTAATTTCGGTTAGCTGGGCATGGTGTAGCCCTCCAGCTTACCTCTGGATGGCTTCTGCTCAGAGTCGTATTTGCCAGATGGCTTTCCTGCCCTAAGGGGATGAGTCATCAGATTTTATTGGAGGAGCTCTATTAAGACAAAGAAGTGGCAGCACAATTAAAGCTTTAATACGCCACTAGTCAAACTGGTTCTGTGTTTGCTGCAAGTACACATAAAAGTGGTGGTGGGGGGGGATTGCATAAAGCAGGGAAATTAAAAGTGTCCCCTCCCCCCCCTTTCCACACACAAACCTGTTTAGGTGACTTCTGTAAAATGAAACCTTTTGGGGTTATGTGATAGACCTCCTGAGGGAAGGACAGGCCCCTGGAAAGTGACTTGGAAAATGATTCATGGTGTTTGGAGGGAGAGAGGAGATGGAGAGGGAGAGAGAGCACACAAGATGGAGGAAATGAGAGGAGCCCTCTTGGGAGGGACGCACGGTTGCTGCTGGGGACTTCCTCACTCTCTCCTGGTGTCCGTGTCAAATAGCAGTTGGTGGATGTGGCTTCTTTGTAGGGAATCGGCCCTGGGCCGCCAGCCAGGAGTAAACTTGAGGGATGGGTGCATTGCACACATATGACTGCTCCTGCCTGAACATCAGTCCTCGTGGTTTCTGTTTTAGTGCAGATCACCTGCAGGAGAACTGGTAAAATATACAAAAAATATATTTTAAAGTTTGTTGGTGGTTGGGAAATTGGTTTAATATAGCAATTTAGGGTGCTAAGGTTAATGGACACATTGTACCATCATTTGTCTTTACATGTTAGACTAAATAAATGTGCTCATTGCTTTGTTTGAGTATAGGCTTTTCACAGAATATTTAACTGAAATCAAAGGCATAAAGCTTTTAATGTGTTTATCATGGATGAATGGAGCTTCTGCGTAAATGTCCCTATTCTGTGTTAGTAACATTATGTAATTGAGTTGGATGACCGAGTGAGAAAACAATGTAGGTGCCTAGCTGTGTTTCTTTGTGACGTGCCTGGAGACTGAGTGCCAGGAGGGTTCCCATGGAAACAATCTGTGTAGGGCCAGACTCTGGTCTGGGACCTCAGATGGCATTCTGGCAATACAGGCTTAAACACCTCGACTCCCTACCATGCAGGGGATGCTGGGTGTGAGAGATCGGTTCGTTCAGAGTGAAAATATGCCATCTCTTGGCTAGAGGAAGGGGAAGAGGAAGTGGGGCCACCTTAAGAGGGGTCGGTCTGGGTTCTTTCTGATTTATGTAGACCGAGGCTGACACTGAAACAGCCCGGTGTGCATTTCATCATGTGTCCTGTGGCAAACCTTTGCTGCTGTTTACTTCCTGTTAGTGTTTTAACTGTACGAGAAGCACGTGTTTTTTTTTTTTTTTTTCTTTCTTTTCCCCCATTCATAAAACGACAGAAGTGAGTTTAATGAAGTGCATTTAGAACAAAAGAAACTTCCCCAGCCAATCGTTGTCAAAACCACGTCTCTCTCACCTCAGTCAGACGGGTCGCTGAAGTTCTGGTTGGTTGAAACTCCCTGTTTGCGCTCCGTCTTGGATCGCAGTGTTTAAGTTGCTGTCCTGTTTCTGACGTGAGCCAGCCGTCCTGCAAGGCAGGTGCTGACACTCTGCACTCGTGTCTTTGTTTATCCGCGTGCCCTCGGCTCTAAATAGCTCTCCAATCGCATGATGTCATTCTCCCAGTTTAGGGACCTGTGCAGATTGCATTTCGTGTCCCCGTGCCTTCCGTAATCCTGTAATCCATGGTTTAATGCTAAAGCAGAGAATTCACAGCACTTATTTACCATTTTAATGCCAGAAACAAAATTTCCTTCTCTTCATGGCAGATGGTGCCATGTAAACTAGCATTACAGCGGTCTTGTTAAAGGGTTTGTGTGTCTTTGGGTTCTGTTAAAATAAAATAGCTTCAAACAAACTGAACTAACTCAGCTAATGTCATTTTAGGACATTAGTTTGGTGAATACCCAACGGACCGGGAGGTTTTCAGATCACCCTCATTCCAGTCTTCTTTTTCTGTAGTGCAGAGCTGTATGCCAGAAGTTCTGAGTGGGAAAAGTAGCGCCTCAGCGTGTTGTTGGACCAAAACCTATGGCTGGGTCTCTCTCAAGGGTTGCTCATGCAACGCTGAGGCCAGTCTGGGCGGTGTGGGGGTACACAGATGTTCTCCCTCTGGAGATTCAGTCCAGCAGAATCCGGACCACATGACATCATCAGTGAAGAACTTGGCTAATTTAACAACAACAACATGCTTTTGTGAGGTCAAGATTAACGGTACAAGATTTAATGCTAGGTGTGACTAATCATTATTTTTTTTTCCCTCAATTTTTAGGTTGTTTTGTATTATCAATTAGCATTTTATTGTTCCTGCTTTCTTTCTCTTTACCCTTAACTGAAGAAGAAGCAGATGCTTCATGTGCTCTGAGCTCATTCAGGAAATGCGTCGAGGTCCCCAGATGTGCAGCAGTTGCATCACTGGATCTGTCCCTCTGCCACTGGTCTCGTACGGGAAGTTAGGCGTATCTTCTGGGTCACGGCCAGTGTCTATGAGCTACAGGTGGTTGTTTATTGTTGTTGTTGTTGTTGTTGTTGTTTAAAAAAATAAAATAATAATATATTTATTTATTTAGTTATTTATTTTTGTTGAGGAGCCGTTCTGTTTTGATTGGTTCGTTGTTTTTTTTTACTGGGTGTCCTTTGATTTGCCGCCCAGCTGTGCACCCCACTCATAGCGTCTTCCTGTGCTGATATGCCTCAAATGTTCCTGTTAAAGGGATGGTCAGCACTGTTTGCTGTGCAGCTGGATAGACGCGTGTTCATATTCCCTTATCAGAGCCATCGGGCCGTTGTGATAAGCTGACGAGAGCACACCACGCTTGGTAGATGAGACTGTGTGCATTCCAGTTAATTTCACGGCAGACTTCCTGTGAAGTAAGTAGGGCATTTTCACGGATCTGTTTGTGTTACATGAGGTCATCCAGCAGTCAACATGCAAACCTAGAGTAATGTTATTTTTTTTCCCCTGCTTTTGTTAAATCCTCCATGATTAGGCCAGGCTCACTGAAGTTTTTGTTTTCAAATAATTTTCATGTCCAAAATGCAGTGCTTTGTGTGTCTGTGGACTATTGTTGGTTGCGTTTGTTTCTGAGTTGTTCCTGTTTTGGAAGGACACCGGTTCTGGTTCCCCTGTGTTTGTACAATGGGATATTTTTATACCTGAAGCGGTTCAGGTCTAGGATGATGCTCAGGCTGACTGAAGTGCAGGATTTCCTGAGTCTATCTGTTGAGTTTCCTCTCCCCTCCTTTTGCAGGTGAGCAGTCCCTTTATCTCTTTTGGACCTGCTACTCTATGCCAGGAGATGGTGTGGAGATCTGGTGTGGAGTTTGTTCCACCTCATACTTGTTGTTGATTTAACACGTAGACTTCCCAGAGTTGTCCAGGTCTTTCTGGTAATGTGTTTGAGCCTCCCAAAACAGTAGACTGTCCCTTCTGTGAGCATCCAGGGCTGCCCTCGGGCCAACAGGATCACCAGGTACTACTAGTGTCTGGCTACCAGTCAAGGTCATTTTTAGTAGGTTTGAAAGTGAAATAAGCCGTATTTCGTCTGACAAATGATGGATCCTTGTGCCTGTACACATAGTAACAGGGGAAGTCAGTTCGAGTTCCGCCGTGATAGATGTGCTACCGTGGGAAGAACTTTGCGGACGACAAAGGAGATGTGTGTTCAAATGTAGCGCTGACATTTAGCCTGCAGAAACATTCATATCTGGGAAATGGTGACAAAATGTGGATCTGCTTTTCATCCCCATGCTCAGAATGGCAGCACACAGCCTGTGCATTGTGAGGATCCTGATGGCTGACACGCTGAAACCTTTCCAGAGGTCAGCCTGACAACCGACAATGAATTTGCGGTCACTTGTTGACAAAAATGTACGTTACCAGACAGGCTTCAGATTTTGATCGGTTAAAGGAATGAACTTTGCAGATCCTCTGTAACAATACCTGTGCTGTTTGCACACTCAAATGTTTTCTTAAGATTTAAAATGAATAGATTTTGAAAACCTATAAACTGACCATGGAAAGCGATGACCATGTTTTGTTCTAATGTAGCAGCCTGGTGCTGCTTAAGGCAACAGGAAACATTGATGCCAGGAAGTGTTACAACACAAAGATAAACAAACATTCAAGTTTTTTGTTTTTTTTTTTTATTATTTTTTTTTTTTGGTTGAATAAAAAATGACATGCATGACATGCAAAAAATGAAATGCACTCTTTTGTTAAACTGTCAGGAACACGTAACACCTTGACAAGAGGCATCTTCATAAACTTGACTTTGAAACCTTGTTTGTACCACAGAGGCCCTGATGGAGAAACACGTGATTGGAATTGATTAGCAGGTGTAGCTGCTGTTAAAGCCAGACTTCCTTTTCCTGAGTTGGTTTGTATCATTCTATCGCCGCTTTTAAAATACAGAACATGTGTGGTGATGGCATGTATTACTACTTATATTGGCTTCTCTCGAGTGGGAGGTGAATGACCCAGCAAAAAATGGTGAATCAGACACTTGTGTCCTGTGAAATGATTGGTGTCTTTGTCAGTACAGCTGTGTTGGAGCGCTGTGATTGTAACCAGGAAATTACAGTTGCTATCGTGATTTGTAAGTAATGCAGACGGTGTGTGTGAGGACAGGGTTTATCTTGGTGCAGAGCAAACGTAGACATGTCTGTGGTGCTTCCTCTGTAATTATCCCAAGTGTGGGACAGGGCTGTGTGGAGATGGAGGCCCTGCCTTGTGCTGAAAGGTTCATTGACCTTTGACCTGTACATCACCCCACATTCTGGCCAAGATTAGAAACGTCAGTCATTTGCGTTGTCCATATCCATTTAGTGATTGCACTTGCTGGAGAAACTTGTTACAGTCCTGAAGGGAATAATTGGAAAAAACCTTAAACACTCTTTTTGCTTTGAGATCTTGACAATTAATCGTTTTGTCTGTCTTCATTTTCACGTTGCCCTGGAGATGAAATTCCTCATGCTTAATTTGCGTTCAGTTTCTAATGTGAACATGGCCCATTCCAATAGCTGGTTATTCGCCCCGCGTGCCCTTTGCTGTCGTCCTCCTATGTGCCTCATCCAGAGAGCTTGTGGCTGTTGTCGCTGTCGGGAAGCTTTCCCATAGCACCGCACATGCTCTGGTTTTCGTTTTCCTCCTCTACCGTTCTTTCAGGCTTTAAAAGTGATGCTTGAATGTCACTTGTGCAGTACCTTCATGGTGTAACTGAGTAAAAGCAGTTGTTTGTAGAATCATTGTGAACTAAAAATACTGGAATGATTACAATTGCATGCCTCTGTATCAAGAACTATTATAAATTTCCCTGCTTTCCTGTTAAAATGAGATGGTTTTTATTTAAAACCAGCTAAATCGTTTGCATATGAGCACCTTCCATGTAGAATACGCTGCTTTGAAATGCTGATTTGTGCTTTCTTTTCAGGATTAAACTGCCTTGCCTGTGATGAAGGTCAGGGGTATGGGGGAGAGTATTCTTTGGGCTTGCCTGTGTCAAAGCATCCCCTGTCTTGGCAAGCTAACAGCTTGGGTGTGGTCTGTGTAGTTGAGAGAGAGGCAGCGAGAGAGAGGATCTTTTTGTACCCACCCCACTCCACTCTGCCTTGAGCCCAGAGCTCAGTGCCACTGTAAGAGGCAGCAGGGCTGACAGAGTGCAGTCAGCCTTTACCTGCCAGCGTAAAGGTTACAGCGGTGGACAGGACAGGACCTGAAACCAGAGCGCGTTATCAGCACGCTCACTTATTTCTGAGTGGAATCGCTGGCATCGTTAATCCTGTGCAGGACTCCGCCAACGGCGAGACAGAAGCCAGGTGACAGAACCGGCATGCATTTTTTTTTTCTGATTGGCACTGAGTTCTGTGGACAGCAAAGACATCCCTGATCCAGGACCATATGGGTTCAATGTGCTGATCTCAAGCGTTGAGTCGTGCAGGTTGTGTGGAAAGCTTTTTTTCCCCATGATAATCTTACTGATTAATGTTACTAATCCTTTTACTAATTACTAATTTCATGTATAGCTGATAAAGCTAAACTGTTTCAGATGGCAAAATATTTAGCTAATTGTGCCATTTGTATGTGTGTAGCTCAGGTGAATTCACTAAGCTTGTGGTGACGTTTCTTATCGTAGCAGTTCTGGTGTTATTATGTGATTAACTGGGCAAAAAGCTAAACTGTCCCTTCTGCAGAAATGTAGTTAATGACTTCCTGTTTCGTGTTGTGTCACCACCTGTTTCCTGTTATGTGATGCTGTGTTTGTTTTCACGTGTCTGTGCGACAAGCTCAGGTGTATGGTGCAGTGAGTATGTAGTACAACATGGGCCTGAAAGAGCAGCAGAAGAGGAAAGCCAATAACCTGTGACTGGTAATCCTGTGGGGGCCGCTGGAGGGAAACAAGACGTTTTATGTCAGGGCCATGGCAACCATTGACGGGCAGTGCCCCGTGGCCTTCTTTGGGTCATGTTTATTGTTTTACTGAGGGTTACAGTGCCGAGATCTCAGGGAAACGAGAGTGCATCTGTTGCCGAGCCCTTTGAAGCGGCTTACTCACTCAGTCCTGTGAGGAAGACCCCATTGTTTATGGTGTGAGCGCTCTGACCAGCAGGCCCTGCACCTTGTTCTCTGTCTCAGATAGTGAGACAGTGTTCTGCTGCGTGTGTGTTTACGTACAATATGGAGACTGATGTCTTATGCTTGCTAGTGTAGAGCGACAGATGGTCCAGAATACTAATTTCATAAGCCATATTGTTTAATGCCTTTAATAGAAGTGTGTGTGTGTGTGTGTGTGAGAGAGAGAGAGGGGGGGCTGGCTGTCTGTCTGCTTTTATGTGTGCTATTTGGTTAAAACGTGATGCTGGAATGTGGCACATCTGGAAGTCATTGGCCGTCTCCTGCTGTCAGTTCCGAGGTGCCCCCAACCCCCGATTGGTGGCTGCCTGTGTTGCACTGCGGTAAGGGGGAAGACCACAGAACAGGTCAGACAGATGGAATTGGGGTCAGAGCAGTGGGGAGCTGGGAGACAAGGCCCCACAAAAAGGCCATGTCCAACGGCATCCGTGCCTGAGGCAGCTGACTTCACTAGCAGTTTTGCTGTGCTGGGAAAGTGGGGAAAGTGACCGCAGTCTGCAGCTGTTGCACGCTGAGAGCTTCTGCGTGGAGGATGTGAAGGTCGAGAGATGGAGAGAGAGAGAGAAGGAGAATGGGCCAAAGACGAGTACCCGGACATGGAAAACGGAGCCCACTCCGGAAGTGTGAGGACTGTGAGGACACTCAGGCTATAGCAACCTTTCCACATGTGTGCGTACACACATACACACACGCACTGCTCGAGTCACCAGCTGCCACAGTGTCTTCCGTTTTGGCAGCCCTTGGGGAACGTGAAAGGAGACGCATGGTGCGAGATGTAACGCAGATTCTCTCTGGTATTTGTCTCCCATCAAACCTCACAGCGGCCTCGGGCGGCTTGTGCTCCAGCAGTGAGAGAAAATAACTTGACACGCATTCTGAGCTACTCAAGGACAGCAGCTTGGAGCACTCGCTTTCACTCTCACACAGGGGAGGCACTACACCAGAGACCAGTGGCATGAATAAACTAATGTCAGCTGGCTGCTATTGTCCAAGCAAGTTCCAGTGTAAATGGGAGAACCTCGTGGATGTGCTGGAAGCTTGCAGACATAGCTGCTCAAAGCAATATTTAAGAGGGCGTCGGCTCTTTGACGTGCCTTATGTTTGTCCATGTCTACCAGGGAACCGTAAAATCCTTCTGCTTTGACTGACGGTGAATGCAAAAACGAAATGCACTGAGAGCTCAACAAATTCATGCCAACATGCCGAGTGCCAGAACGAAACCTGCATCTAATCTTCGCGGTGGGCTCAGTTAATCCTGTATTCCAGTTGCACGTGTGTTGCATTCAGGGGACAGTCGCGTATTACAGATGTGCACGTATGTAGACACTCCTTAGACACGGGCTCATGTGCCGGGCCTGCCCCGTGCTGGATTAACCATGCAGTACGAGGACAGCAGCACCTGCGGCCTGCGTTATTAGCCTCTTACAGTAAAGAGGATCTGAGCGCACGCGACCGTGCTGGCGGCCATTTTGTGAGTGCTGGAACTCTTATTAGATTTGACAGGCAGCGTTGTTTCGCCAGCCCCAAATGCAAGCTTTGCAGGTTTAGGATTTAGCCTTGGGTCCACATGTGACGGCCTGTTCATGATACCCTGTGGCTGCTTTTTGGGTAACTGCAGCCGCAGTTCAAATATGAGCTAAACATGGCATAAGGAAATGCCCTGTTTGCAAAATCTCACTATAGACTATGTAAGTCTAATTGAATCAACAAGTATTTGTGGTTTAGGGTTCTGTGCACAAATGTGACTACAGAAATTCTATAATTACCTTATCTTTCTGTAGACCCTGTGTGTAAAAGATGTAGATTACCATTTGAGTTTATTGTGAATGCTGGTGAGAGAAGCCATCGGTCCGTTTCCTGTATGAATTCGCTAAAGCATTAGTGTTGGTGTTCAGCATTGGCTTGTATCACAGGGTAGATTATAGAAACTGAGAATGGCAGCGCTGCATTTGCATCATTTTGTGATGCTGGGACCCTCATTGGGAAAACAGGGCGCAGGGCGCAGAGCGCTTCTCTGTTTCTAAGCGTTCATTTAAAAGTGTTTCTGACCGCTGCGTGCCACAGCGTTTTCAAACTGAGACCGCGACACTCTCCTTGCTCAGTCTACTTTGATTCTTGGATGCTGTATAAGGGCCTCTCATTACAATTGCAATGGCCTCCTGGTCTCCTTGGGCCAATTTTAAAAGCATGTGTCTTATGTTACGCCACCGCCCCATCCCCATATGAAAAAGACATCTTTCCTCTTAACTCTTAAGTCTCCTCATGCTTGACCAGTTTTGTCTTTAGAACATTGTTTGTAGCCTAGAATACTGTGGAACTTGTTCACAGAATTACGTTTATTTTCCTTTACCCGCTGCGGCTGATTGTGATAGCACTGGACTGCCTTTTTAACAGTTGCTTCTTTAAAAAAAAAAAAAAAAGGACACACACTCACACTCTCACACAAACACACACCAAACCTTGCGTTTAAATTTTTTTACATTTGAGTGATGCAAGCTATTCTCGCATTTTCCCATGCTCATTTTTGACAGTTATCATATGTAGGCTAATTGCGTAAAAAAATAGATGTGACTACTGCTGACGTACAAAATAATTTAACTGTATTTGCATCTCTGTGAAATGCATTTTTCTGCTGTGTAGTTGAAATTAATATGTTCTTTAGGGGTCTAAGCTGACAGGGATGCTTGCCATTACATATAATCATGCTTTTTTTTTTAATGGACCTTACATTTTGCTTATAATAAACTGTTACCTTTTGAGTGGAGAAATGCACTTTGAACAGAGAGCTGTACATGCTGGATGTTAGATGAGGCTTTCTGATCATTATTTTATTCAGGCTGGTGTCCTCAGTTTGCCTGCAAGTGTCATCTCTTAGTGTCAGGATGGATTAGTGTAGCCACGCTTTACTGAACAGCTCCCCTGTCAGGGCTATTTGGGTTGAAGCCCTATTTAGCCCAGGGCTGTATAACGCCCAATATAGTGCATGTGTCTGTGTTTTCATTTTTAATTTGTTTCATAGATTTTCGCTGGTGCTTTTTAAAAACTGTAGTGGTGTAGGACCGATTAGTCAAAAAGTTGTGCTGCCTTCAGCTCAGGTTGTCCGGCCCATTGTGTTGCAGTGATTGGTGATCATGACGACAGAAGTTGGTTCAGAGACTGAGGTGAAAAAGGAGCCAGAGAAGGCCGAGGAGCAGCCAGCAGAGGAGCAGCAGGAGCAGCCTGCAGCAGCCAAGCAGGAGGAACCAAAGGAGGAGCCCAAGGAGGGGGCAGATCAGCCTACTGGTGAGAAGAACGCCAGAGACGGAGACGCCTCCCAGGCCCCTCCTGAGCCCCAGCCTGAGCCGGCGTCCCCGGAGAAACAGAAGGAGAAGAAACAGAAGGAGGCCTCCTTGGGCAAGGGCCTCTCACGCTTTTTCCCCCCATGGCTGAAGAGACAGAAGTCGCAGACTCAGCCTGAGGTTCGAGACGACGGAGCATCCACTCCTGCGGAGGAGAGGCAGTCACCCGAGCCGGACGGAAAAGAGCTGTCCACCCAGGAGGCCAAGGGAGACGAGAAGGAGGAGAAGCATTCCATAGGCAGTGCTGACACTCAGGTACTCCTGTGCCACCTCTACAGACATCGGGCCTTCTTTGACATTATACCTGCACACCATTCATTCTCTTACAGTGTTTTGTGTTCCCTTGAGGTCATGTGATAAGATTGCAGGCTTCAGGAAGAAAAACACAGATCCGGCAGGTCCAGCTGGCAGCGTGACGCAGAAGTGTGTCCAAACAGCACCCCTGTTATTACTAGTTGTGTTATGAGAGCCAGAATATGGCCTGTAAACAGAGGAGATGAAGCAGATCAGATTGTTTGTTTCCTCTAATTCTGGCACTTGACTGAAGTTAGTGTGGGCCGTATCTGAGATGTTATACAAGTGTGAAGCTGGCCTGATGCTTTCACGTCAGCAGTTTCTGAACTGATAATCTGGCCGCTACCAGCAAAGAGATGAATATGAGTCTTAAAAAACAGGAAGAGAGAGAGTTTCTAGAGAGAGGGTGTGTTGCAACAAATTTCTGTTTGCATGTCCCATAATATTAGACCCAGCTTGCATTTCTTTTCCATGTAGAAATTTAGATCCACCCGTTGACATCACCTCAAGTAATGAAGCCAGTGGAAACTCTTATCGCTGGTCAGACGCAGTGTGTTCTCTGTGATCAAAACCGATCATATGGTTTTGCTTAGTTGGGTTGTGGACAAGCTGGAACGCAGCCGAATGTGGGAATGGGGAATAAAAACGGTTTTGCCTCTAGTCATCCATGTAGGTGCTGAGGTCTTGTTTGCAGTTGTAATGGGGCGTTGATATTTGCTGTCTGGTGCTCCTAGCCTGCTAAAGAGGAGAAAGGGGAGGAGTCTCTGGAACAGAGCGCCGAGGCGAAAGAGGCAGAGGAGAGCAGGTGCGAAGAGAAGAAGGACGAGGGCGAGGTTACCAAGCTTGAGGTCAACGCTGAGACGTCCCCGCCCAAGGCTACCAAGAAGGTGAAAATGGTGATGTGCCAGGTGACACTGTTGGACGGCTCGCAGTTCCCCTGCGAGGTGGAGGTAAGGATGAATTTGGGAGGCTGCTTCAATGCTATGGTTATATTCTGTACACCCCCCCCCCCATGGCAAGGACAGGTGTACTATACACTAATGCAAAACCATTTTATGTTATTTAGAATTTGGTAATTTAGTAAAGTTTGAGTTTTCTTTGGTTTTCTATGTACTGCAGTGTGTTTGGTAAGGGTTTTTGAAATGGATTCAGTCTGACTTGCTTTACAGACCTTAGGGTTTAATATGACAAAACATGGCAGCAGGAGGTGTCTGTGTGTCTCTGTTATTACTCTGCTGAAAATTCAGATGCTTAGCCGCAGTTGATCAATCGGTCATTTGGGTGTCCCAGTTGGTTGGTTAGGAGCTGCGTGTTTGATGTTCTCCATGTAATGACATGATCAGTGCTATGGTGGCAAGAGGTATAGCACTGCTGTCTTGCATGTCTGGGGGTTATGGGCTAAAATCTGGCTCTGAGCACTGTGTGGTTGGAGTTTGCATGTTCTCCCCAAGCATGTGCTGGTTTCCTCTGGGTTTTTTTTTTTTTTTTTTTTTTAAGTTTCCTCCAGCAAGCCCAAACACATGCAGGTCTGGTGGATTGATGACTCTAAAGTGTCTAGGCTGCCTGGGATAGGCTTCAGGCCAACCATGACCCTGCAAGGGATAAGCAGTTGGATAATGGATTGATGGACTGGATACTGTGGAAAAGAGCATAAAGCCTTGGAGTGAAGTAGAGCAGGTATAAGGGTTCATATCTGTTGCATAGTAGTTCTGAGAGATGTGACTGAAACTGGCTTGAAAAGCACTTTCCTGGTAATATACTCATGGCTCAGGACTACAGCTCTGTTGCTTTGTTAGCTGTTCAGTCATGTATAAGGCACATATCACAGGGATGCTCTCAGTCGTGTGAAAGGCTGATATAATGGGATTTCAGCCCTGTTAGTCCAGTAGCTGTTTGATCAACTTTGAAACACACCAGTGGAACCTGGGATTATTCGCACATGGCATCAGTGATGGTGGAGGTGAGGCAGATTGATCACATGGTATATGGAGTCTAGCCAAAGGATGCCTGCCTCCACCCTCCCATTTTCAGGTAAGGGAGAGATGGAGGGTCTCTTGCTGTGATCTGTTTTCCTGCTGGTGTTGTAGAACCATGGAGAAGCTGTGCAGTAAAACAAAGGTTAGATGGTTTAAGGCATGATACAACCATAGCACCTGCCTGCTGTCAGGTGTACATTCACACAGTTTTACAGAAAATATACAAAATATGGAACTTCATTTTTTTTTCTTTTTCTTTTTTTTCCCCCCATTGATCTCCATGGAAGCTGACAACCCATGGGCTCAATTCCCCCCCCCCCTCAACGTTTTGATAATGTTGCAGTGTTTAAACCCCCTGTTTATGCTTTTTAGTCTTGTCAGTGGTTTGCCTTCCATTGCAAGGACAACAGAAGCAACACTTACCATGCGGCACTGTACATTATGCACAGCTGAACATGTTTGATATGAACTCTGAATGGGCCCTGGTTCTAATTGCTCTCTGCCATTCCGTTTGAACAGGGCCGGCTTTGTTTGTCCTTCCAGCAAAGCTGAGGCCATTGTTGGGGACTATTCACCCAGAAGACAGTGGCATATTTATAATGAGATGTAATGCTTGTGCAATATTTGGGAACGTAAAAAAAATGATACACAAAGCATTCCAGAGATAAAACTTAATTTTTGTCAGAAGTCCCCCATCCACTGCGGCACAATAAGCAGTCATATTATAGGCAGCTCTCTCTCTTTGTTGCACAGGATTTTCTCCCTGTAAACAAATTGAGGTCCTTTCTTTTCATAGTCCCACACAGAGCTGTCACAAAGCGAGAAACAACCCCTCACCATTAACATGTGTAATGTTAGGAAGTTTTGCACATTTGGGAATTGCTCAAGGTGTTTTGTTACTGAATCAGAATGAATTGTTTTTCAGACAGGCACACACAGCATTCAAGGTTTGTGATGTAGGTCAAAATGTCCTTGGTGGTTCTTTCATGTTGCCTTGTTAGCTCCTGGGTGAGGGGAATCTCTAAGCAACGGCACCTCAAGCTTGTCTCTTGGGCCCTATCCAGTCAAAGCCAAGCTGGGTATTTGAATGGTTCACCTGGGCCTGCCTCTTCTGAGCCCATACCAGGAGACTGGATGTGGAAATGGAACGTGCCTCATTGGGGTCAAAGGGCAGGTAACATTGTCCTTTTAAGATGCTAATAGTTTTAGAGGGAAATTTGATGTCTTAAATCTGCCAATCCCTATTGATCTGTGACGGATAAGCTGAAATACAGGTAAACTTGTATACCATTGAAGAGCTTTGGAGCTTAATGAGAAACTGCTAATTGCTGTACAGCATTAACCCAGTTTTGTAAATCTATAAATTGTTTGTGCCATAATTCACTGGTATTCATTACCACTATTATTTGTCATACTGATTGTCAGCTCAAATTGGTGTTTTTGTTTAGGAATAAATTTGGAAATGTACCATTTTCTTAAGTGTGTCTAGCTCATCTGCATAATAAATCAGTGGTTGTTGTTTTAGTCTTTCGGTTTAGTGTACAGACAATTCTGACTTTAATCTTTTGGAGGAGAGGAAGGCTTTGGGTTCTGCAAATCCAGTTTGTAGGAACTAGTATCTCATTAAGTCAGTTAGCTAAGCATTTGTCTTCATGTGCCCTGAAAGGTTTTCCATTGCATAGTCATCATACCTGCTGCCATCTTTGTTATTATACTGAAATTCAGATAATACCCAATGCTAACTGTTACTGAAGACCTTTTTTTCACCGTGTGTTTTTGCTCACAGCCAGCTGATGTGTCATGCCTTCATCACGTATTACTGTGTTTAATGGAAATTATCATTGTTGTACAATGTTTAGCTAAATGACACAAACACAACTGACTTATAGCTCTCAGTTATGTGTTCCGCTGAAACAGAAAATAGTCACTGTAACGGACTGACTGTAACCATTACGTGCTGCAAGTTAATTCGCAAGAGTCAGCTGCTACACCTGATGTCTCACACATATAGGTCTATAGGATAACACTTTGAGTATTCTAACCACATTTCTGATGCTTAACCAGGTAATCCGCAACAAATCAATTTTAAAATATTTGATTAGCTATATCCCTAAATAGAAAGTGTGCATGCGCGCGCGCACTGGTCGTGATGCAAATTAGTTCCATCTGTGGAGCATATGTTACACGGTGTACATATGGTGATGTCTAAGGAGGAGAAAATATGGGGTGATGATTACAATGTGCCCCTTTTCAGGTCTGTAGGAGTATATTTCTCTAACTGAATGCTCTGGACTCAAGTCATTACTCCACAGCCAGGTTTTTACTCTCTTCTGAACAGTCAACTGGAATTAGAGCCAAGAGCAGCCTTCCCTTTTCTTACTGTAAAGCTTCCCTCAATGGCTTTCTGCCTTATTTATTACTCTGTGTATCTCTCTCTCGCTCTCTCTCTCACACTCTCTCCCTCTCAGCACTGCTCAGCTATGTACCTTACCATATCAGCTAACTTTCAATTTAAATTTAGCTTTCTCAAACTGACTGTAAAAGTGTATATGTGACTTGCCGTCAGTAAGCACCAGTCTGTGATGCCATGCCCACTTTTTTTTCAAGTGCCCTTAGCTGTGCAATGTAGACCCTAGTAACACTGGCAGTGGGAGTTAGAAGTTTTTTTTTTTTTTATAAGACAAACCGAGTAGTGCCGTTTACCAGAGCATTGTCATGGTGGAATAAATGTGGCCAAAGTTCTGCTTTCACAGGTTCTTAGATTCCAACGTGGCCATCTGATTTTGAGAAGCATTTGAGGGCACACATTTTAGTGAATGTTATATTGCTAAAACTACCTTTACTGTTGGTAATGTCTGTGCTTATTTTAAACATGTAAAAATGGTGACATATCTCAAGACAGCTATGCTGTTAATAGCTGCAGAGTTAACATAGATCCACTGCCCCACATTCAGCTTTATCCGACTCCCACAGTGCCCGATGAACGAGTGCACAAATTCAGTTATTATGCTTACAGGTATAATGATGTTCTCAAGTCTAGAGAGACGACTGTGCATAATAAGCTTCACTTAAGCACTCGTACGCTGAAGTGTCTGATGGGACTAATCCAGTGGACCTACAGCGATGTAGTCCATTATCAAACAGTCTCAGAGGGTTTTCCAGGCAGTACTTTTTTATGAACACTGGCCATTCAGAGTTTTCCATTTTGGTTTGCAGGAGCAGAATATGCCCTCGTGATGTTCGAAGCTCGGCTGCTCGTCGCTTACATTACAGCTGTTGGAATCGATCGAAAGCTTTGTTGGTGCTTTTATTTGGCTAACTCGATTAGAGGCACTTTGTCTGATTCTGTGTGTTGCGGCTGTCTGAAAAGCTCATTGGAATTACACGCTGCACTGTGGATGGGAGGGGGGATGTTAGACCTACAGCGTCAGGGGGGTTACTTTGGGAGTGTTAGTTCTACCATGCAAAGCTGGCCAAGCTACTACTCAAAAAAGAAAAACTCATCAGGCAGTAATTTTCAGTTATTTTAAAATTGTACAGTATGTTTTAAGTTGGACTTGCAAAAATATTTTGTTGCTGTTATTTTTATCAAGAGGACTTTATTTAGCATAACTTTTTGAAAGCAGCTTCTGCTTACACTGCTGTTTTGCATTGAGCACTGAAGTATACATATACACTTGTGTGCGCATCCATTTGGCTCTTATTTTGGCAAAGCCGCCAATGACGTGACAAACTGGCATAAAGGCGCAGCTAACAGAGCCTATTGTCACGGAGATAACGAAGCAGACGTTCTGACCCACATTGTTGCGTTTCTGCAGACTGAACTATAAGAACGGCATACCGCACATTTTTCTGAAGTCTAACAACAGGGAAGGAAATGTTCCAGTTTCACCCCCCAACCCTCCTTAAGTTCTGGGAATGGCTGTCATTGTTTTCTTTGCAGGTTTTTATGATTCTGGTGCCATACATCTTGAAACAGTATTGCAGTGGGTGGGGGGAGGGGTGGCACTATTCACCCCCAAAGCGGTGCATCCCAGTCGATTCTGTCATTCCACAGAGGTCAGTGGACCAGCAGACGAGTAAGCTGGACCCTTTGTGCTGCAATGGCGTTCACTAAAAGTTCTGCTGACCCAACTTGTGTGGGAGCACCCAGCTAGACCTGGTCTGTCATCACGGCGCTGTCCAGTGGCGCCGCAGACTGGGTATGTGTGGGTAGAGTCCCACACACCTTCAAAGTGTGGTGTTTGGACAGCCAAGGACAGCCAAGGCGCTAATGGTGTTCGCTTGTAGACCTTAATCACAGAGAAATAAATTCCATTGTAAATAAATCACAGATGCATACTTTTCCGTTTTGAGTGATGTGGGACAGTGAGTATACCCCACGAGAGCGTTTGTCACACTCCACTGAAAGCCCCATAAGCATGTTCCCTTGCTGGATACTGGGAGAATGTTAATCGTTTGGTTCTTTTCTTTCTGCAGGTCTGCTTCATGCTTGTGGTCTTTATCTTGTTGTGTACTCCGTGATGTAACGGTTCATAACTGGTCTCAATTTTTCTCTCCCTTCAGAAACGGGCAAAGGGCCAGTTCCTTTTTTCCAAAGTGTGTGAACATCTGAACTTGTTGGAGAAGGACTACTTTGGACTGAGTTACAGAGACAATGCCGACCAAAAGGTAGGGCCTGTTTCACTAGTATCACACTGTGTCTTGTCCCATGAACGCAGCCCACACATAAGAAGATCCTGTTTCCCTCCCCTGTGAATATTTCCTGTATGGTTTAAATATTCTTATTACTGAGATGAAATATTGACCTTGTTATTTCCTACCTCTAGACCTTGCTTTTGTGCATCATTTATGAAATGTAATCTCCAGAGCTTTCTCTTTTACTTTTGATGGTTGCCTTGTAATTGGTAGTCATGAAAAGGTTTATGGTTGTAAAGTTTGATTCGGTATATTGGGGGAGAAGCAACTGGTGCAAAAATTTTCTAGCATTGTATGAAATTTATTCTCATTGCTGTGGCAATATGAGGGTGGGAAGTAAGCCCGATTCATAAGGAGGACGGTTTTGGAGCTGTATCTGTCCAGTTTTCATAGCTGTATTGGTGGCCATTGCTGAAAAACACTATAATGTCACCTACTGAAGCACTGATACATTCTTCCTGTCTTAATGGGTTCAGCTCTGTTTCCTTTCCAGCTCTTTTTCACCTTTTTGTGTTTTTCTTTTTTTTTCTTCTCTCTCACCCATTACACTGGTATTTTGGTGACCCCCTCCCTGCGTTTCTGCATGCCTTATTTCTAAAAAGCTAGGATTTTAGGCAGGCTTGCAGAAAGGGTTAGTTATGTTATACCTGTGGTTGTACATATACAGGGTTTTTTCGTATTCAAATAGTGGTTGGGGCAGTATGTTTTTTTTTTTTTCGGTCCAACAAGCCAAGTAGTTTTATTTCTATGAAATTCTTTTGAAGGTCTTAGCCCCTCAAACACATGGGGGGAAAAAAGACATGCTGCTGGTGTCATAGAAATTTAATTAATTAATTTTTTTTTGCCTACTTTTTCTTATAAGCTATGAGCATTCAGTGTGCATGTTGATCCCCCAGATTTGCAATTGCAAGCTTGTGTTTATGCACTATTGCAAGGCATTCTGATGTGATCAAAACCACAGAGACTTCATCGTTTATAAAAGGAGAGAGAGAGAGAGTTGAAGTGCAGATGAGATCTTTGATTGTTTTGCAGTCTAGCTGTGTAAATGTAACTGGAGGGACATGCTGGTCTCAACTCCGGTGTTGTGGCTGGAGAAGCAAGTTGCCATGACAGCTGAACTCAGAGAGCAGGGCATTTATGATATGTGCTTACGTCATCATGGCCTTTTACTGCTGTATCCCCTAGAGTCACTATAAACATCCCAGCTGGCGTGCTTGTTTGTATCGTCTGCAGCAAAACATTGGGTTTCTGGGGTGCTCAGATTATAAAATAGTCCAAACCCATTTTTATTGGGAAAAGAGTCAGATTTCTAGGTCTTTAAGTCAGTGTGTGACTTTTACCTCAGATTAACCCTGTCCATCTGTTATTAACATACTGCTTTTTTTTCTCCCTTCTCCAGTGCTGGCTGGACCCGGCGAAGGAGATCAAACGTCAGATGCGAAGTAAGTTGTTTGTGCTTTTTGCTTTTGGCACAAGGAAATGAGAGGGACCACCTTGGAGTGGTACTGGGCCCACACAGCAAGTCCCAGGCAGCCTGCTTTACACACACAATTACAGTCAACGGTTATACAAACAAGAAACATCGAACTGCCTTGAATGTCACCCTCTGGTTTTCTTCCGCCATTAGTGTTTGACAGTATAAAGCGCTGTTACTGGACACCGTTGGTGTCATTGAGTAGGTCTGCCTGTACGTGTTCGTGTACGGTTCATGGTACTGGGCCGCACCAGAGAAGATGGGTCGCAGCTCGTATGGATGGGAGGGGCACCCATGCAGTTTATCCCATCGCCAAGGAAGGGATTCCACATTTGTGAGATGCAGCTCTCCTTCCTAGCATGATGTAGTTGTTGACATCACTGTCAGAGGACTGACGACCAGGCAGGGGTCCAGGGAGGGTGTAGCTGAAGCTGGGGTACGGGGGGGCCCTCGCTTGCTGGACCGCTGCCCGGACGAGGACTGTAGTGCCGCTGATTAATGTGCCATCATCCAAACACGAGTCGCGCGCTCCACAGCACTGAAGGATCTCATTAGTGAAACATGCTGCGCATTTGTTTTTGTTGTTTGGCTGTCCCTCTGTGCTCGCCACATCTGTCCTCTGCGCCTGCTTTGAGCTGTACTGTCTACATGTAGTAAATAAAATAAATTGTGGGGTGATTGTGATGTGTTTATTCTCAGAATTTGTATGTCCTGCTTCTCCTTTTGTTCCCCTTTTTTGTGCCCCATTATTGGAGATATCCAACCATGTTTTTATGGTCCACTTGTGTGTAACTTCAGGTTTTGTTGTCCGTGTGCTTTTGTGCTCTGTGTTGTGTACATTGGCGGGCCAGAGCCAGATGTGCTAGGGCGGTGCGCCTCATCTTCTTGGCGTGAGTGACGCCTAGGGGCCCAGGACAAAGGGAAGCGGGGGTTTTCTCTCCTCGTTTGAGAGGCACGCCTCATGTAGATATTGCACGAATGACGTTACCTCTTCATAAGGAGCCAGAGTCTTTTCAGCCTGACGTCATGCCCAGAACAATATGAGAAGCAGCTGACGTTTGTGTTCATACCGGACAGTGCACAGAACCATCTGTATGAAATAATGTGATAAGTTTTGGACACTTAGGCCTGTGAGCCTTGGAAATAGTCATGTTGTGATATCATTCTCTGGGGGGTTTTAAAGTTGATTCACTGTCTCCTCTAGAGACCATTACATCTGCCTGAAACCCCCTTCAATTAACAAGACCAAAAATCATTCTGTAACTAGTTGTTTTTGCTGTAAATTTGTCTCACTATATAATGCATTTATTGGTATTTTTTGTTTGGCAGACAGCGCTTTGCACAGCTGGTTTCTCCACATATTCTTGTACATTTGTGCAGAATGTGTACTTGTTGTTCAGCTTTAGTGCTGTGGAGAGGAGTATGACAGGATGAGCTTATCTGGACCTTGAGACTGCAGCCTTTTGTTTGGAAGTCAGTCTCACGACAGTTTGCTGTCCTTTGGAGAGGGAAAGAGAAAAAAAAAAAAAAAAAACTTTTCCATTTGACATCCCAGTACCTATTTTTATGCTGCCTGCAGAGGACACAGGGTACGGCAGGTTGAAGATGAACCGTCGGATATTTCTTATCCGCCGAGTGTGAGTCGGGCATTCAGACGTTTCAAGGACAGCTGGAAACTGAAAAACAAAAGGGAGGGGACACTGTATTGTTGTACCACATTCCTGTTCTGTCAGAAAAGGTCGTTTTCCGGCATATGACCCCACTTATTCCAAACATGGGCCTGTATTCTGCTGATCTGCTCTGGAATTTCAATGAAATTATCCTTTCTCCCACCACAGCACTTTCCAGTCACCCACAGAATAAAAAACAGAAGTTTTTGTTTTTTTATTATTACTATTCCCCCCCCCCCCCTTTCATGTTTAAGAGCAAGAAGCACATGGATTGCAGACGTGGCAGTTTGCTTTGGTGAATTTGCCCAGAATTTAATGCCACTGCTATTATGAAGGTCTCAATAGGCATCATTCGGTGTCGTCACGGTAGAAGCCTCCGTGTCTGCCTCAGCTTCCCCCACATACCTGGAATGTGAAGACCTGTGAGTGCTGGATGGGGAATTTTCTGTCTCTGTAGCCAAACCCCCCCCCCCCCCCCCGAGTTGTGAGGACTGATTGTATCCAGAGTGGATCAGGGATTAAGATGAGAGCATAGCCTCCATGAGCAATGTCTCCAGCTCGGGGATCCAGCTGCGTCACACTGAGCGCACAGCACAGTTGCCGGGTCTCACTTGGGCCTGAGAACTGGCGACTGAAGGGGAATCCTGCTGCTCGGAACACTGTAGACAATGAACCCCTCCTCATATCCCAGATAATATATAAGTGTAGCTCAGAGAGTGAAAGTTGACATGTAGTGTTTAACCAACAGTGTCTGTTCACTGTTTTTTCATTGCAAAAGCTGCTTACAGTTGCTGCAGCACTCAACACGCACATTCTGTCTCTCTCTCTCTCTCTCTCTCACACTCACACACACACACACACACACACACACACACACACACACACACACAAAAACACACTCTCTCGCGCTCGCTCTCTCTCTCTCTCTCTCTCAGCAGTTGCTAAGCACAGCTCATGCAGGAGCGTTATAGTGTGAAATATAACCTTAGCACCTCTGCCCCTCTTATTTCCTTTCAACACTTTCATTTGTTTTGACACGCCATCGAATAAGGCGTGGCTCAGTTGAACTGGCCTGTGTGATGTTTTGCTCGTGTTCTGTGATTTGGCTCACAGTTTCACTGTCTAACCTTCAAGTCTTTGTCTTTTTTTCTCCTCTATCTCACTGCAGGTTCACCATGGCAGTTTGCCTTCAATGTCAAATTCTACCCCCCAGACCCCTCCCAGCTGACTGAAGATATAACAAGGTACCATCCCTCTGTTTGAGATCAGCATAATGCTGCAACTAGCAAAATTCTTTACATGGTCAATTTAAGCATGGCTTGTCTACTGATAAAGTGATATATTCTGTGACCCCAGTGCTGCAGATAACTGTGTTGTGAAGGACAGTGTGAAATGGCGTGATGATTTTTATAGCTGCGTTGCTCGTCATTTAAGACTTACATTTGGAATGACGTGGATGGTATAAATGGAAGTAATTGGATGAAGGTTTTGTGAATTAGTATAGTTATCCAAAACTCTGGATATAGGGTTTAATGGGCAGCTGTGATCTAACTTCCTTGGCTTCAGGCCTTGACCTATAAATGGCTTGTTCCCCTGAAGTGACTGCCTGCCTTTGCTATAAAGAGCATCCTTGAAAGAATACTGTCTTTTACTACACGTTTTCACTTGTGCCTTCTTCCTGGGTGTTCAAAGTGGTTTATTGGTTTGATGTTTGAGGTCAAATGTTAGTTTGGACACACATTTTACAAAACACTCATATTCTTTGCAGTTTAACCTGACATATTTGCAAAAACATTTGCACAGATCTGAAATCACCTCAGTTTTTGTATTTTGTATTACATTTATTTAATGATTAATATAATTTATTTATGAATTTTCTGAGGGGTGTCCCAGGGTTATTGTCATAAAGAATGCTGTGGACTGTGGTTACAGGCATTCTCCTCTCTTCATGCTCTTGTAGATATCTGCTGTGCCTTCAGCTCCGTCAGGACATAGCCTCAGGGCGCCTGCCCTGTTCCTTCGTCACCCATTCGCTGCTGGGTTCCTACACCCTCCAGGCGGAGCTGGGCGACTATGACCCTGATGAGCACCGCCTGGACTACATCAGCGACTTCCAGTTCGCACCCACGCAAAACAAGGAGATGGAGGAGAAGGTGGTGGAACTGTACAAGACTCACAGGTGGGCTGTGGGCCAGTGGGCTGTGGGCTGCGGTGAGTTTTTATTTCAGGTCTGTATGGGGAGCAGTTGATGAAGTGGGCAGAGTCTTGATAAGTTTAGTGCGTACTGACTGGGTTTAGGGAATGGGTAATGTAGTGAGCATGCTTTCGACATGAGGTCGCTCACTTGGTGTGTCCTGTGTTCTCTGTATTCTATAATATATTCAAGACCTGGAGAAAGCATTACAGAATGATGTCAGCGGGCCTCGCCAGTGAGGGTGGGGCAGTGTTTATGTAAAGAAATTAAAACCCCCTAGGGCATTTTGATTTCAGAGGTTGCATAGGAACTGGCAGATGTTGACGGCTAGCAGATCTAATTGAAAGCCCGTGACAGGCACTGGTAATAACTGGTGCAATTGAAGAGGAATTGACATTTTAATTAGAAAATATTGGATGTTGATTTTAATAACAATTGACAGGTAGACCTGGGCAGCCACTGCAGTCTAAATTTTCTTCAGCTTCTATCTGAAAATTGAAATAACTTTTAATTTGACTGCTATAAAAATCTTGAATGTTGTGTAGACTGTTAGGATAATTCAGTTGAGCAAATTTGCATTGTCTTGGGTATTAACAGAATAAATGGACTACACACATATACTTCTTTTAAAAGATAAAAAAAAATTCAGGGCGTCATTTCCCAAAGAGCGGGCCAGAAAAAGGACTTGCTAGTGAGCAATTCCAAAAAAATTACCTCAGTAATGAAAAAATTAAAGTAATTCTAAAAATGTGATCCTTTTGAAATGTTAAATCCAATTTCGACAGGCAGTTTTCAGTAAACATTGCCACTTCTATTCCCTTGCAGTTTTTTTTTTTTTTTTTTGCATGGGTTTGACTCCCTCTTTGTGTCCTTGATCTCTAGGGGTATGACTCCAGCTCAGGCGGACGCCCAGTTCTTGGAGAACGCCAAGAAGCTCTCGATGTACGGCGTAGATCTACACCATGCCAAGGTCCTTCCCCCATGTTTCTTCTGTTCTCCGAGTCGGGCTTGCAGCTCTCAGTCTCACACAGCTTGCGCTTTTTATGCTGCAAAGCTCAAAATCTCTGTACACAAATAACAGCTGTCCTGTTTATGTTCCACATTCATGAAGTCATATATATATTCACACACACACAACACAGGTTACAGATTACATATTGTACTACGACAGGACGTAAGGATTTTGTGTTATTGACTGGTTTCAGTTTTGCACAGGTTCGTAAATTTTATTTGTGAAACTTATCAATTGGCAGAAAATTAGAGACTGAACTTTTTGCTTTATTGCAATTAAAAAAGGACTCTGGTAAACCTCAAAAAGATCTTTGGATCCTGTGAAATGTACAGTGAAGGGCTGTACACCTCTCTGGAGTCATGTGTCTGTGACAGCATGAACCAAGTCCCCAACATGGTCTGATAGGGAGGTGGGTTGGTGGGGGTGGTGGTGAAAATCCAGCCCAATCCACTCAGCTGCATAAACAGTCAATGCAGATGGTTTCTGAGGCTGGGAAAAAGAAAATGAGGGCAGTGGTTTGTGTGTATGGTGTTTGCCACGGGAATCTTGGTTGAGGGGGTGGAGGGGTGTCAGGTTTCTTGCACCCATAGACAGCTAGCTGTTTCTGTAAGGAGGCGATAACTGGTTTTACAATGGAGGTGACCTAAATTCAGGACCCTGTGCATTATAGGCCACAGTGGAAGTGAAACATAAGACACCAGCCTTGTGGTATCAATTTCAATTCAATGTTAGTTTCAATTTATTTTGATGTAGCAACTTTCACAACAAGTTATCTTAAAAGGCTTCACAGAAAAAAATTACAGATAATACAGAATTCACAGCAGGTGGATAATTGAGGTTTAAAGATAAAGCCAGACAATGACGGAGGAGAGGAACCAAAAACTCCACAGTGTGGAGGAAAAAAAAAAAAAACCTCTGGTGGTCCAAGGCTGACTGGCTGCCCAGTCCCTCCTGGGCATGCTAACATTACAGAATACACAGCTGAAAATGAAGACTATGAATGTAAATAGCATTATGGAGTCCTTCTGTGCTCCAGGTGTGGGAGCAGCTCTCTTCAAGCTCAAGGCATTCCTTAGACAAAGAACCCACCCCCTCCCCGGATGGTGCCAATGACTTTAGCAAGGCATCCCACTCAGATGGTGCCCAATTGGGCACTGGGTACACACATAGAGAAGGATTGCAGAGAGGGATTAGTATGTAATACAAACACTAGCAATCCCATAGCAAAATATCATTGATACATTGGCATGTGCAACAGCACCCAGTAGCATTAATTACGGTGAGCTATAGAGACTGTTGTGGGAAAGCTAAATCACAGAAGTAGGTCTTCAGTCGTGATTTAAAGACTGAGACCGATTTGGCATCTTATACGTAACCAGTCAGACTTTTCCATAGACTAGGAGCTCTGTAATTAAAAGCTGTAGCACCAATGCATTTATGTTCTCGAGGAATGGTAAGAAGACCTACATTCTGCGATTATAGGGAACAATTTGGAGTGTATGTATTAATTAATTCTATATACACTAGTGTTTTGCCATTGAGTGCCTTGTATCAGCCTTCCTGTCACTGTCACGAGGTGGTGCTACAGCTTTTGCAACTCATTTGTGTGCTTTGCAAAGTTACAAATTTTCATGTGCGATTTATTTAAAAAATTGTTTTTCCCCATTTTATCTTGTCTTTGTTCTTAGTTAAAGATTATTTGTTGTATTATCCTCCAATTACGGTTTCAAAAGTATTGTGATTTCACACAGCTTATTAAGACTTCGAAGTAGTTAAGATTGAAGCCTAAACATTCCAAGATTTAAATCTTGCAGACATTTCAGTAGTACTTTGCCATCATTGAAGATTTACCTTTCTGACAGTGAGTACAATCGTTGGCAAGATGGCTACTTTGAAAGGGAGCATAAAGGCAGAACTTTGTGGATCGGTGCTGAAAACATGGTACCTTCTTTCCCACTAGAGCGGGAAGCGGAGAGGGCCTGGCCGTGGCTGAGAGCACAAGCTGCCCTCAGGACGTCTCCATCAGTTCCCCCTTTTCCATCGATCTCACCTTGCATTGCCGCCTAAATTCAATAAACTGTTCGGACACAGTTCCACACGGGCTCATTTTAGAGAGCATTTATGGTGTCGTGTATCTGAATAATGTAATTACCACTTTAATTAATAATATAATTAGGAGCAGGGATGGAAAATGGTGTCTCATTGAGGAGAGGTTATTGCTGGTGTTGGTTTGCCTTTTGGTTATCTTCATGTACTGTTATTTCCTTAACAAGAGCTTTCATCAAAAGATGCGTGAGCGGGTACTGGTCATTTTGGACAGGTGGAGAGTTGTGTGAAGGCAGGAGATCAGCTCCCCTTTCTGCAATTGGACATAGACTACAAATGAGAAGAAGCAATGTGCTTGATTCCCACGCTACTTGCTGCCCATACGTAAAGTGAGCATGTGCACTGAGCTGACCTTTGACCTACAGGACTCAGAGGGTGTAGACATCATGCTGGGCGTGTGTGCCAATGGGCTGCTCGTCTACAAGGACAGGCTCCGGATAAACCGCTTTGCCTGGCCCAAGATCCTCAAGATCTCTTACAAACGCAGCAATTTCTACATCAAAATCAGGCCAGGGGAGGTAAAGTCCACCAGTCCAACCAGTTGGCCATGTCAAGCTTTACTATGCTGTAATATTTTTACTTTGTATGAAGTATGCTTTGTAAAACTGTGTAGTTGCCAGTTAAAGGCAATTTAGACTGAAGCGGTCTCTAGACCTTTTAAGCCAAAGGGCTAGTGTGGGAGGATATGGTTGTTAGTTTAGCACCCTTTTGACCTTAATGCTACACCGTGTATTTTCCAGACGGAGCAATTTGAGAGTAGCGTGGGCTTCAAGCTGCCCAATCATCGCTCAGCCAAGAAGCTGTGGAAGGTGTGCGTGGAACATCACACCTTCTTCAGGTACCCATGGGCTTAACACCTGTGTAATCCGTACACAGACCTTCATAAAGAGCTGTACTTTCTTGCCTTATAGAGGAACGAGTGCAGTTCAGACTGCTATAGAGGTCCACTTTCCCCTCACTTGTTGTTCTGGCAGTCTTATGGGTGCGTAAGAACTATGGCCAGTACAACTGAGTGGCTATCCACCCAGTAAGATTTTTCCCTTAACCTTCTCTGTGGACTGCTAGGAAAGAGCAATTGTTTAATGCCACATAAGAAAGACCCGTGAAGGTTACTTTCAAAATGGAGACATTTGCCGAAACCCAGCCTTTGCATACCTACACTACTTTCCCTCTGACATCTTTTTGTCATTTGCTAAGATGAATTGGTCTGGAGATTAGCTGTAGAACACAGGGTATCAAATACATACCACCTGGCTGTATGCAAGCGCCCCCCAATAAGGAAAGTGTCGACCAACCACAAATTAAAACCAGATTTTAAGATGTTATTGTCTGTAGCGTTGTCATGCTGTATTTCTGTTGGCAAAGACTGAAGGGAAACCAACCTTCACAGACCCCACTACTGCTACATACAGCCATACCCTCCCATCCCCCAATCTCCAGTCTTCCCTCTTATTTACATCTTTACTGTACTGAGGTAACTCCTGTTTGCTGCAATACAACTGTCAGGTTTGAATTAAAATCCTCTTTTTTTGCCTGTTTCCAATGTCACACCCCAGGGGAAATTCATTCAAGAGTTTGTGATACAAACTCCCTTTTTATCATGACAATTTGCCAAAAAGTTAGATTTAAAGTCTGAAATGTGCACAACAAGTTAAGTCAGAACGTCTGTTTCCTCCAAAGGAGGGACAGAGCTGGTCCTCTGAGATAGTGGTATGTTCTCCACCCGTGGCGACAGGCCGTAGCTGTCCAAACAGAGCCTGTGCACTTTTACTCATGGAGGGGTAGAGATGGGGGGCATTGTTCCATGGGAAAGCTGTGAGGCCTTGTCACTAAAGAAACTGTGGGCTTCCTCGCATTGCCTGTTCGCTGGGACCTTTACTGCCCCGAATCCATGGGAACCCCTGCCCCCCCCCCCCCAGCCCAGGCAGCACACACAAACGAGAGCACACACTCGCATTCCATGTCTTGTGGAAATCTGTGGTCCAAGGGAGGTTCATCTCTGCATCCTGCTCTTATGATTTGGGTTGGGGGGGCAGGGATAACGTTCAAAAATCCATCTGATTGTGGGGCAGCCAGCTGTGTGCCAACATTGGATGGGGGTTAACTTAACCCAACCCTCAAGACTAAGAACACAAGCCATCCCAAAATTCAGCAAGAAAATCCAAAGCTTTCATTGCTGTGGAATAGGATGCTTGTGGTTACATTACCCTGTACTTGTTTCACGTAATTGGTAAAGAATGCTACTAATATCTGCCTGTGATGTGTTAATTTCTCCTTTCCACAAAAAAATACAGTACATATTTAGAGATCAGAACAGATTTGTTTGAACAGCATAACAGTTCATCAGTCCCTTGTACTTATTATGATGTCTGGACCAATCTGTTTCTGAAGGCTGGTGACCCCGGAGCAACCCCCGAAGGCCAAGTTCCTCACCTTGGGTTCCAAGTTTCGCTACAGCGGACGCACACAGGCTCAGACGCGGCAGGCCAGCGCGCTCATCGATAGACCCGCACCCTACTTTGAACGCACCTCTAGCAAGCGGCTGTCCCGTAGTCTCGATGGAGGTAGGTCACAGGCATACCTGTAGAGGTCAGAGTCTACAGTTCTACATTATATTTACATATGCACAGGAACATTGAGGAAGATTATATAGCATGGTGTTTATTTGCATGAACTGTGATTTGGTTCAAACACTTGCTAAACTGTAACTGCCTGTTGAGTCGGTTGCCATCAGTGTGTTTAGCGGTAGATGCTAAGAGCAGACAAAATGCACAGGTTCTACGTGCACTCAAAACAGTGGTTACAGACCCTGCTGTTGCATGTATTATTTTCTCAGATTAAAGGACTGGCTTATAATGGAACAGATGTCTAGGACATGAACAAATGCAGATGAAAGGCAAAGCAGTTCACCGTCAATTCAGAAGATGAATAATGACAGCAATTCAAGTTAAATTCCTTTGTAAACACTTCAAATGAACCACAGCTTCAAAACAAACATAATTCAGTTTTGTTTAGGTGTGGCCATACTGCTGAGTTAGAGCCAGTGCAGTATTATTTTGCACCGGATGTTGGCGATTTCTGCGGAAGGTTGGTGCCCTGTCTAGTGTGTCCCCTGCCTTGCACCCTAGGCATCCTGGGATATGCTCCAGGCCACCAACAACCCTGTACAGGTTTTTCAATTTCTCTCAATTTCAGTCTGTTTCAGATGATTCAAACTTTTTATTATTAGCACCAAAACTCTCTTTAACTGGTAAAGGTGAAAATATTGGGGCTTAGCTGTGTGCGTGCGTGCATGTGCGCGTGTGTGTGCGTGTGCGTGACAGAGAGATTCAGAACTTTGTAATGCAGCGATGAGGATCATCTCTTTCTCCTTCTCTGTGGTGCTGTATTGACATTTGGTTGTTGGTCTCAGCAGCATGCTGGAATTTGAATTAATGTCTGTTTCAAGAAAACAAAAAGCTTTTGGGGTGTTCTTGACAAACAAGAAGAACAGAAATCTGTAGATCAAAAGGAGGTTTCAGTCTGAGCAACAAAGGGCTCCGTTCAAACATCTACCCTCAGCGTGACTTGACGTGTTCATCTGCTGTCCTTTCAATGCTCTGTCCCCTGTGGAAGAGTATTTTTGGGTTTTTTTTTTTTTTTTTTTCTCCTGATTGCCAGCTGTGAGTGACCGTACCAGGGCAACACTGCTTGTCTTAATCACTTGGCCCTTTAATGGTTTGACGCCAAGATACAGTGGCATGTAGGGGTTACTTGAGTTGTACGGTGGATCTCATTGGTTTAGACTGTTGTGCGTAAAATTTCATGGGGTTAGTCCTTTCTCTCAGTGTGTAAATCTGAATATTTACTCCGTATGAGAGACACAGGAAATGGCTCCAACATCTGTTTCCTCTGAAAGGCTTTAGCTCTAGGATGAAACTGGAGTCCTTCTGCAATATGGAAATGAAGGCCTTTATGACAGACATGGGAAGTGTATCTATGCATACATCGGATATTTAGCATAGAGCAACACACCGACAGTTCTGTCTTGCTTCAAGGCATTATAGATATAGGTAGATTTTGACATAAGCCAGTACAATGTTACACTTGACATGACCTCATGGACTTCTGCAAAATTGCCCCACCCATATTTGTCATTAGCCCATAGTTTGACTAAAGATCTTCAGTATCAGAACTTCATGTTTATGTTAGTACAGTACGGAGTATTTTATATGAATCTCGTTTAAGGACTCACACCCACACATCCAAGCAGCTGGATGGGCACACAAGCTAGACAAGTACAGCAGTAGACTCTTATTGTAGCACTCAGTGTTCTAGCTGGCAGACAGCTGGCAAAGTGTGCTCACTGAACTGGAAAGGGATAAAATTAGCCATATTGCATGTCTATGCAGTGGCCTGATTTTCTGTCCTGCATTTTGCCTCCTTTGAGGTAAATTCTGCTCATGACGTGTGTAGTGGTTAGGCGCCAGTGGCCTTCTGGGAATCGAAGTTCAGTTTTAGCTCTTCAGCTTTACAGCTACTCTTTGTCATGTAAAGTGGTAAATGCAGTGATCACATCTGCATATCCTGTGTGTGGAGTTTATTGGGAACGTTATTATGTAAATTTTTCTTACTCCACCTGCTAGGCTCTGAGCTACAGACAGGCTCGATGTAACAATCTGCTAATTCTCTACAATATTGACATCCAGGAGGTCATTTAGAAGTGTCTTTGGAATGAAATGTAAATTGTGTTAAAAATGATAATCTGAGTTTTGGGTGCAACATTAAAGTTAGTGTTTTAATTAAGAACATAATTTTAAACATAACCTACATATCTTACGGTAGTAGTGCTTGTCATGTGTACAGCAAGGAATATCTCAAAGATGTGTCAGGACCCATTTCTAGATTCTAGTCTTTTTAAATACAATTTATGTATCCCCCCTGCCCTACTTTTCCACTATGATTTGTACCACACAGATTTTGCATGTGTGATCTTAATGTGCTGCCATCTCATTTGGGATGTCCCTAATTATTTACAGTATGAGAAGTGTGTTCTTAATGTATTTTAATGTCATCTACATCTGCTGCAATTTTCCTGTCCATTAATGTTAATCTAGTCTAGCCTTATAGCGCCATCTCATGGACAATCAGTGGTTTATAACCTGCTACTAAAATGAAGAATGTATACTTTTAAGTCACTGTTAGGTTAAATGCTGTAGCACCAGTAAAGTCAGTGTTTTGCTGATATTGCAGCATGTTTTCTGTCAGTTGGAAGCCTGTTTGGCCACTCGTAGCAAAGGTTGCAACTAGCATGAAGGGAGCTTGATCAGTCCTGTTTTTCTGCAGCCCCTGTGATTGGTGTGAGTGACCAAGCCCTGCATGCTGACGCGACTGCCCAGGCTCTGGCCACCGCTGCTGGGGAAAAGAATGGCCGGGAGCCCGGTCTGGAACTCTCTTCAGATTCTAAGGTGAGGAAGAATCCACCATGTTTGCACTGTGCTTGAGCCAGCCCTTTTCCTCCACAGGTCCTGTACCACAGAGCAAACGCTTGGAGCACCAGGGACATGCTCGTCAGCCTCCGTTTTGTTTTCCCACTAATGGATGATCTGAGGCAGGGCCAACTCCAGAGCATTTGGGCCCTGTGAAAGATATTGTTTGATATATTAAGATGTCATGCCATGTTTTCATTTTTGAGGGCCCCTGTCAGTCACAGACCCCTGGAATCATCCTCAGTTTCCGTCCAACTATGGTGACCCTTGACCTCAGGGTTATAACGATTTAACTACTGTTAACCTGACAACTTCATAAATCGCATTGAAAGCTCCATAACCTATATGGTATTTGTCAGCTTTATCTGTCCGGATGGAAAGGTAGCACATAATTTTTAAATACATGTGGTTTTGTAATTAAAGGATGAAAATAGGCTTTGATGTTCCTAGTGCCTTTTCATTATGTTTACAGTGTGTGAAATGTTTCTTTGTACAGTCTTCATGTGATGTCTCACCTTGGAATGTCCTTGTAAATCAGCCAATAATGAGAAAGCTGTGCACATTAAAAAGGCCCCCATTTAGAGGGTCATTAGAATAGAGTACTGATGAACTCTGCCTTGTGTAGTGAGGGCGATTAAGAGTACCATTTGACATCTATGTAGTTAAATAATTGATGTTGAATGGAGGCGTGCAGTTTTCTGTGAATGCCCGAGTATGCTTGGAGGAGCTGCTAATGGCTTCTCCAGAGCATGAAAATTAGAGCGAACACGTCTGTCGTGGTTTTCACAACGAGGTTTTGTTTGCTCAAAGCCGTTGTGTTAGCAGCCTACCCCAGTATCTGGAGTCATATTCTCCAGATGTTCAGTAGAGCTCCTACAGGGTTTATTGCCAAGTGAGCCTGTCATTATAAGGGTGCCATTTAAACTTTTTGATTGAAAAAGAGATGTGATATCCCAGAAGTCCCAGAGTACTGTGTGCTGCCTTTATCAAAAGCTTTACTGTTACCCCTTCCTCCCGTCCCAACCCCCTGCCCCCACGCTGTTTGTCTGTATCAGCGATGTCACTGATTAAACTCCCGCAGCTCCAGAATGCACCTCTTTTTGCCCTTGATACCCGTGCCATTGTGGGAAATGCCCTGCTCTTTGCTGTCAGTGCCCCCCACACCCTGTCTGCTGACCGCTTCCCTTCTGTCTTTCTCTACTGCACTCCTAATCTGAGGTGTTTCACTGACTAATGGTGTCTTTCTTTCTTCCCTTTTCATCTCCTGCACTCTTTTTTTCTACTTTTTTTAATTTTCCATGCACATTCTTGGTTATGATTTTTGGTCTTCTCTTTCCTGCATGGACGTTCTTGTATACCCCTGTCTATTGTTTGTTGTTGTGTATCCCTGGGGTTGGGCTCCCTTGCTAGTCTATGTTCATGTTTCCCTTCTCCCCGTCCTGTTCCTCCATCTCATCCCTTCCTGTCAACCTGGACACCATCTCCGAGCTGGACGTGCCTTCTGACATCTTGGAGGATGACACTCTGTCCTGGGCAGACCAGCCTGAAGGCGAATGTCTGGGTACTTTGAGCCCCGGGTCTGCTGAGCATGCCGACACTGTGACCACAGCCACGTGTGTTGGCCCTGCTCCCTCTGAGGACGCTTCACCCGCAGAGGAGGAGGAGGAGTTGTTGGTGGCCCCTGTGGAGGCCCCGCCCACACCTGGCTTCTCTATCCTGGGCCTGCAGCTGCCCCCTTTGCTGGAAGAGGACTTTTCCTTGGCTCTCCCAGGCCTGCCTGAGGCTTGCGCCTCCCTGCTTCCTGCAGGGCTTCGCCGCTACCTCCTGCCTGGCTCTCCCTCCCTGCTACCGTCTTTGCTGCTCGCCTTCGCTGTGCTTCTGTCCGCCTCCCAGTCCCTGCCACTTTCCCTCGTCCTGGCTCTGCCATTGGCTCTCTCACTGTGTTACTTGGAGCCCAAGGGGCCTAAGGTGGCGCCTTACCACGGCACACACCCCCGGCACGGCACCGCGGTCTCGCAGGAGGACATGTGCGACCCTGCGGCCTAGCCCCGCGCCAGCACTGACCCCCTTCCTCCTGTTTCGTTCACCCTTCGTGTCCCCTCTCTCCACGCTCTTAAAGGTTTTCTGTGTACTGTGGAAGTGCTGTTCCTTTGAACCCAGCATGAATGTTACAGGAAGGTTTCTGTTCTCCTTACTCGTGTTTTAACTTGATGCTCTACTCAGTAGCTACTTCTATATCCATTCAGTTAATACCCCCAGTGTTACAAATTGTTCTATATTAGTAAGGAAATTAATTAATGTGTAATCTTTTGTGCTATAGAACAAACACTGTAGATGTTAGATATTGTAGGCTTTTAAGGCAGATATGTACAGATAATCCATAGTGTTCTCCATTATCAAATTAAAAGTTTATTTTGATTCTTGCTAATTATTGTTAGTTAAGCTCTTTCACATGTGGACTAATTCTATAATGGACAGCTAGTGAGTAACACTGTAAATTGACACTGGAATTGGAGGAAAAAACACAGAAAATTACCCAGAATACTGACTATTACGGACTAATTCTATAATGGACAGCTAGTGAGTAACACTGTAAACTGACACTGGAATTGGAGAAAATACACAGAAAATTACCCAGAATACTTGCAAGGCTAGCATGCCCACTGTCTCAGTTTCATGCTCTATTGCAATTGGCTGGCTGAGGAGCAGTGCAAAAACTGGCCCTTCCCATCTGTATTGCTGCGTGGATCGACGCATTCCCATCATCCATTTCACCATTGTTTGTCCCACCTCCCTTTTTCCACAACCTTCCCATCTGAAAAATGCCACTTCAACTGTTTCACGGCCCAAGCAGGAGGAAGAGGGGCTCGACAGCAACATGTTGGGCGTGGCCATGAAGACAGAACTTACAGAGGTCTGTGAGCCCAGGGTTAGATATTCTTATATAGTGGAGAGTGAGGCATCTTTGATCTCCTGCTCTTCTATTTGCATACGTGGTGTCCAGGTGACTCAGGCCTCGACATCACACGGTTAACGTGTCCTTTCTCCCCTCTGCGCGCTGCAGCAGATCGACCGAGGCCAGGACGAGTCCCTGCAGCAGGTCGATTAGTTTTGGTCGTTTATGTGTTTATACAGCTGCTGGGTGTTCGCTGCTTCACTTTGTGCTGGTTTTATTTTGTTGAATTTTCAGTTTTTCTGGCTGGTATAGAGATTGAAGGATTCACCCTTTTGTAATTGACGTGCTGTGTGGTGTTATTTTCTTATGACGGGGGCTGTTAGTGAGCCTGTGGTGACCCACCCGACCACACTTTCAACACAGTCACACACTGGCAGTGTTGATTGATAACATTAATAAAATGATAACAGGCAAATTATCTACAGCAAGTAACTGATGTGTTGTCTGCTCAGTGACTGCTGAAGGGTCCTTTGAACCTTCTGGTTCTCAGTGAGTCATGTCCAGTCTCCCCTATTTTTGCCACGACATCATGGTCAGCCTTAAGCATGGTACCGGGGGTTATCCCAGACTCTCTCAGGGCCTCCTGCCATAACTGACACTGCTTTACTGTGGGGTTTTTTAAATCTGTTTTGTTTTTGTTTTGCTTGGCATCCACTACTGCAAATGTCTCACTTCATTTTTGATTCCACAGAGCAAGTTGAGAGTACAGGGGGAAAATATATATGTCAGACATAGCAATTTAATGTTGGAGGTTGGTATGATGGCGATTTGGGGGGGATCTCCCAGAATGCACCTCTCTGCCTCCTGTCTCCAGCTGCCCGCACTCTCAGACTCTGTGTTTTTGATGCGCTGCATGATTTGCATGTCGGATCAGGGAAGGGGTGCATGCTTAATATTGCCTCCACCATGGCCATGTGTGTCAGTCAGTGGTGAGGCGTTTGTTCAGTTTGGGTCTGCAGTTTGAATGCATACAAATTAGCCTGTGATTTTCATCCAGTTTTTTTTGTAAATATAACCACTAACAAAGTTCCATTAATTAAATAGAAATTTCCACTTTTGCAGCTTCATTTATATCTAATGTTTTTCATAGCATTTTAACAGCACTTACCCTTGGTATTTTTTTAAATCCGCCCATCAGAAATGTGGAGTTTCTTCTGGTGTGTTATTAAAAGACCTGTGTGTTAAATAAGTTACCTTATGAAAGGACAGCTCAACCATGTCACTGCCTTAATAAAGTGATAAAAGATTTTTGGTGAGCACATAAAGAGCAGACCCAAACATCTGCAAGAGCACAACCAGTGAACTGAATTGATCATAATTCAGTTTGGAGAAATAAAAAAGATAGAACTTTGCCAGTTCAGAAAAAAAGTTTGAATGTTTGTAGAGAAATCACTGTTGTGAGATTGCAAGCAAAACTGTCATGACGATCTCTTCTGTTACTGAAGTGAAAAGGGCTGCAAATTCTTAAACTCAGAGCATGTGAAACGTTCCTGACTGCCTCTGAGGCACAGAGCATAAATAATTAGATTATTATGGTGAGGTCTTCTCCCAGTGTCTGTGACCAGTCAGACATCTGTGTAGATATGCTCATCAGAGGGTCATATGTGAGTAAAAGGAGAAAAAGAATTCTGATATACATTACAGCTCCTTAATGGAAGACATCAAAGCAAAGGCTGGACCATAAAGCTCTGTTATTGATTGAGCGCTTTACACAGGTTAATCTGTGTTTACTCACTGCAACTCCATGTTTTTGATGTGCAAGTTTATATGTAAACTGAAGAGTTAATCCCAGTTGTGCCGTGTCTGGCTACTGCCCTTTTATTAAACAGTGAATGAGGAAATAAATAATGACCCCTTAAATGAATGTTGAATTTATCATAATACAATTCCATGAATGCATTTTCCTGGATTAAAAAAAAAAAAAATTATGGTGGTAATGCCACCTGCTGGTAGGGAGAGGAATATTGGTTTTGAACCTTGGTGACAAACTATCATTCCTGTTTTATGGCTTAGTTAAGCACGGCAGCTGTTTTATTTAGTGTCTAAAACATATATTAATTTTCATTTTTTTCATAGACTAATGTACTTGTTGTTTATTGTTCCCCATTTTGACTTCCTTCCTCACCCTGCTCCTTCCCCGGCCCCCCCCCCCCCCCCTTTTTTTGCGGTGTGGGTCACGTTGCCTACTTCCAGGACCTGGATAAGACCCAGGAGGATGTGTTGAAACATCAGGCTAGCATTAGCGAGTTAAAGCGCACTTTTATGGAGTCTACCCCTGAGCCTCGCCCCAGTCAGTGGGACAAGCGCCTTACCGCCAGTCCCGTCACCAGTCTGCGCCTGCAGACCCAAGTGGTACGTGTCCCGCGCCAGCCTGACTGCATTTCCAATCTTAGCCCCCTCCACTCTCCCAGTAGGGAGGAGGTGGCAGTGCCCCAGAAAGGACTCTTTCTGTGCGCTAGATGGGAATCATACCTCTTCCCATACCTCTAATCCCATTAACCCACAGTCCTTACCCTACCTTCCTACTTTCTAATTAGACCCAGAGACTTCACTAAAAGATAATCAGCATCTGCCTATACAGTAGCTTTCAGTGGATTTAACTTTATAACCAACAGTTCCAGCTGTTGTGTTGTACTGTGATCTCTCTCTCTCTCTCTCTAACACACACATACACACACACACACACACTACTGTTGGCCTGTTTTGAAGCTCTTGGCCCTAGCTGATACAGTATTGTTTTTTTCCGGTTTTACCTCCTTCATGCTTAGCAGTTTTGCTCTTTCTTTCCACTCTTGTGTTAAACAGTGGGTTCCCATTATGTACCGTTTCAGACCTGTCAAACTTTCAGCATGGCCTTTAAACCTGGTTTCCACAATATACCTTTTGCTAATATGCATTTTATGACTGCATTTGGAATTGTCTTCGTGTCTGTTTGCTGCAGGCGGTGACTTTTTCAGCTTTTTTTGCACGAACATGGCTTCGGTTTCTTGCTCTTGTCTTTGTTGAAACTGCACTGCTTGTGTTTAAGGAAGCCTTGTCTATGAAGAGCACATTTTTGTTTGTTGTGCTTGTTTTATGTTAATATTTTTTTTTTCTTCCTTCATGTTTGTGATCTCACCTTTTGTGATTCAAGGTCAAGGGTGGTCAAACAGTCAGTGTGGCATGTATCCCATCTCTTGTGTGGCTGTTGCCCATTTAGGTTGTAGGTGACATGGTGAAAGCTCTCTACTCTGGGGGCAGCTTGGTAGACTCTAACCACTTACAAGTGTTACAAGCTATCACTTTGTGTTCAAATCTAGTTGGTATTTCTGGTGTGAAGTATCAACTCATGTCTGTCTTCTCTCTAGATCCTCTGTGTTTTAGCATTTGCCTGTTAACTTTTAAACTCTTCTTTTTTCCTTTCCTCCTTTCTAACTTGTTGTAGAGCTTAGAAGAGGAGATAGCTTCCATCTTATTCAGTAAAGCAAGCCTTTCCTCTGCTCTGACTGGCCCCTGTGTTACCAGCATACAAGCAGCAGAGGGTGCTGTTGCTGTAGTTTCTCCCTCCACGGCCAAGCTCTCTGTCGAGGTGCCCCTCAGCAAAAAAGTGTCATCATGTCTCAGTGCAACCACTAATAGTCTCTTTCATAACTGGGCTGTGCCACACTCCGCCTCTCATGTAACGCACCCCAAGTTTATGTCCAGGTCAAATGTACAAATAGTAAAGACTCTTTCCAAATTTAATTTCACCTGTACGGCAATATGAAAATTTTTTTGGTGTACAGTTAAGAGTCTTTATTGGCAAAATGCATACTCTTTATGAGATGTTTAAACTTGAGGAAGTATCTGCTATACCTTGGAAATATGTTTGCAGTTATGGCCAGTTTGTTTGAATGTGTCATTTTAAAATGTTCAAATTCTTTTTTATGTTTATACAGACATGTCTCGTAATTGTTTTGTGTAGTGTTAGTCATAATTCCATGGCTGGTTTGATGAATGAAATGTTAAGAAACAACAGTCTGGAACATATAACTTGGGGTAGATGAACAGAAAAACTTTTCTCATCTCGCTCATGCTAGTATATGCTAATGTTTGTCTTGTGTTTTGTGTTCCACGTACACTATAACAGTTTGTGCTATAGGACACTAACAAGTTCTTTTTATGGCTGATGTGTTAGAAAAGCGCTTTTTTTTTTTTTTTTTTTTTTTTTGTTTCTGCCGTGTCTCATTCTGATCTAAACAGGTTTCTCCTCCTCCATAAAGAGGAGGGGGTGGTCTGATGTAGAGCTATGACTGCGTCTCCTGACGCAGTTGCATTGGTTTTGAGTGACGGGTTACTGTGGTTACCTTTATGTTTCACAGAAATCACCTCCCAGAACAGACGAGCTGCTCCCTGACAGCAAAGACGCTGGCAAGGTGGTCACCAGTCCTCAAAGTTCACACAGTTTTCCTTCACCTGTTTCCATGCTTTACTCCACCTCCATTTAACTCTGTCTCCATTTCATTCAATTTTCTTTTGAAATTCGTTTTGGCCTCCAAGTCCCACCCATTTTTGTGTTGTGGATTTACATTGGTCATTTTCCTTATCCCATTTGTGTTTTTCGTTCTAATTTGTTGTAGTCCTTTTGGTTGTGTTGTCATTTTTTATGTTTTCTCCATCCTTTTGTTTTGTTTTCTGGTGTAGAGCACAGACGACAAACAGAAATCAGACATGGGCGAACAGGCTGAGGTTGAGATAGAAGAGACAGTAATCATCAAGGAGGTCAGGAAAGCAGCCCAGGTCACAGAAGCCTCTCCTGAGGTTATTGCCGTGGCTGTCGACTCTGTAACGGAGAAAGAGGAGGAAAACAAGGTGGGAGGGGATGTGCAGGAAGTGGGCGACCAGGGTGCCCTTCGCAAGGACAGCACGTCCTCAGACAGCCGCAGTGAGAGCGAGGAAGAGGAGGCTGAGTACAACCCTGAGATGGCCAATGTCTCCGTGGACCAGATTAAGGAGGTACCTGAGGAAGGGGAGGAAGCAGCGACTGAGCTCATCCAGGATGCCTCGGTTCCCAGGGCGGAGCTCGACTTTGTCGCACCACCCCTAGGTGCCACACAAGAGCAGGAAATGGCAGTTGAAGACCTGGCAGATGAAGCCCAGAATGGACACCAAGAAACGCAGCTGGCCCTTGGCTCTGCGGAAGAGAACGAGAAGGAGGATGAGGAAGAAGAACAGAAGGAACCCAGGTTGAACGGGGACGCATCTCGTGCAGAGGCGGAACACCTACCGCAGGTTATTTGTTGCTCTGAGGTAAATGGCTGCCCACAGAACAGCGTAGTGCGTCTCCAGGCCGAGCTGCATACGCTCCTCTGGCTCTGCCCACGCACCTTCTGCTGTTATTATGCTCACCTTCCATGTGTCCTGCTGCTCTGCATCTTAGCAGCAGCGCAGGACTACCAACTGCAGTTTTTTGCGGGGACCAGCAGTGATGTTTTTGATTTTTATTATGAGAATGAGATGAGTATGCCTCTGCACCCCTCCCTGCCCCCGTCTTTTGGGTTCTGGCTGCCTTGTGCAGCTGAATCCGGCTGTGAGTAGTTACAGATCCTGTTCCTCCTCTGCCTCCTTGAGTTTTGCTTGAGCGTTGATGTCCACCTGTGTAGCGTGTGTGTGCCTGAGCCTAGAATGCACTGAGGATGCTGCCTCTGAAAGAGACACGTGTGTTGTGTGGTTTTCCCAGTGCCCATCTGCTCTGCGTTATTCTCAGGGATTAACGCACGTGCTGCTCCAGTCGTCATGTTGGCCTCACTTCTGATCTTTATTCAGCACGCAGCCGAAAAGCACGTTTGATACCAAAACCAACAGTTATCTATGTTTTATTGGTTTTTTAGTGCATGCAATAGTTGCATGGTCATACCAAAGATTTTATTTTTTTATTTTTAATTAAAATTTTTATTTTAAGATCCATGGATTTCTGTTTTTTAGTTATAGCATGCCTTTGCTTCCCACTTTGATTGCTTTGTGTGTTGTACTTAAGTTGTGGTTCATTTGTGGGGGGGGGGGGGGG
>JABJVR010000005.1:166394-192969 GCA_025773905.1 Chitala chitala | reverse complement strand
GGAGCCCATCCCAGAGCACATAGGGCGCAGGGCAGGGGACACCCAGGGCGGGGCGCCAACCCACCACAGGGCACATGAAAGTCATATTTAAAGCATAAACATTTCCTGCATTAAATGATGAGATATTTAACAAGTGAATATTATTTTTAAGACCTGTCTCTTTTTCTTTATGTTCTGTCAATCTTGGTACATCTTAAAATTGTAATTTACAAACTGTCCGTTGGTTTTTATGCTTTGCTATCAGTTAAACTTTCATAATGCTTTAAAAATCAAAGTAACATTTGCATTATTAATTATTTTTCTATTTACACCAAGGTGTGCCAAACATGAAGTGTAAATCTGAGTTTCCTAGTAAGAAATAAAAATGCTTATTGCAAATGGAGACTTGGGACTTGAAAGTTCTCAGGTCACACCAAACTCTTTAAATGTCTGTGAGAAGAGCAGACTGTAGGTGCGTGCACACAGCACCATTACCATACCTGTCATCACACCTTAATGTGAAGCAGAGCTGAGGTTTTCTGGTCCCAGTTGCTGCTGAGAATGGTTTTTGTACTTCAGAGATTATTGTCATGACTCAGAATATTCAAATACATAATAAATTACACCAGACAGTAAATGGTGCTCCTTGTTCTTGCTTTTTTTGGGATTGTATTGGGATTTACTTGTATTTGACCCTTGGAAAATTGATGCCGTACTTCTGAGGAATATTTGTAACCTGTGAGGAAGTGCAGACACAGGAAATATTAGCTGATAATATGCAATAATTTTCTCTTCTACTCTGTTTTCTTTACTGTTACATGTGAAAAAATGTGACATATTTCAGGCACTATAAAGGTCATACGATAAAGTCATATTCAATGCAAAAAAAAAACACCTTGATGCACAATTGAACTGAAGGTATTTTATAAGATCATAAGAAAAATAAATACTCAACAAGCCAATATTAATGTCATAAATGGCATCTAAACTATTTTAAAGTTTTATCTTTTTTTTTTTTCTTTTATTTTCTGTAAACAAGGTTAACCACAAAATGGAAATGTGTTGATAAAAGATGTTACTGCATTATGCAGTTTTGTTGATCACCAAAGAAGATGACAGGACTTGATCTTTGATTATACCCTGGTCACCTAACAGTTGTATGGTATTTCCTATGTACCCATGTGCTATCCCATCATATGGCTAGCTAAGGGAAACCGAATATGGTAATGCTGAAGATCTTTCACTTGCTGTTGTTTAGAGTTGTTTATTAGTTAGAAAGGTTAAGCTCTGAGACTACTTTGACCAAATCTCCAGCTGGTTTCAAGAGTCTGTTTGTATTAGTCACTCAACCAAACAGTGCTCATAGACTGCTATTTTGATTTTAACAAAAATAATTTCAAACACGGATAAATAGGCTACACGCATGTGCACACACATGGATGACATAAATCTAAAGTGAACCCCACACACTTGAAGACAGATATACAACTCAGTGGTATAAAGCATTTAATTAAATAACATCCCACCACATGTATTAGCTTTGTAGCATGCTGAACTTACCTAAATGTTTTTTAGACCCTTGTTAATTTAGGTCATATATAATTCATAAACTGTTTGGCCATTTGCACTGTTATATTTATTCATTTAACAGATGCTTTTATCCAAAACAACTTATATTTCACATGTTATAGCAATATCAGTTTTTTACATTTAATTCATTCCCTTGGGGGAGCAGTGGGCATACAGCACCCAGCGAAGAAGCATTTTGAGCGTCTCCTTCAAGGACACACCTGTGCTGGGATTCAAGCCAGCAGACTTCAGCATCACAGCCTGGGATTCTACCCATTGAGCCACCAAGCCACTTCTACCCATATGCACTGTTACATGATCTGCTCCCCAGTTTTGTCATGTAAAATTCACCCCTTTTATTTAGGAATACTTAATTGAGCACCTTGCACAGACAAACAAAGAAATGTAAAGTTGCTGGACACAGGAAATATTTGTAACTTTGGAGTATTTCTTTTTAAATATTACTTCTGGTATAGTTCATATTCACTAATGAATGGAAAGAATCACTGCATGGTACAATAACATTGTGCTGATTTTTAAAGATGGTTATGATGAATTTAACTAAATAATAAATACTGTGCTACAGGAAGGCCTATATTAATTCATGAGAAACCTTTACTCACATTCTCTGCATTTAAACTTTTTTACATAGTCTTCATGTTCACTGGGTGGTTTTCCAAATTGGATTGTTAGTGAGAAGGCACCCATGTTCTAAACTTTAATTTAAACAACCAGCTGATCAAAATGAGAAACAATTAATAGAAAAAAAAAAACATTTACAGAGACATGGCACAGTGAGCATCAAGGAGAGTAGACTCTGGGGCATGGAAGTGTGAAAAAGAAAGACATTTTGTAAAAATTCTGGTTCCTTCCTTAATGCTGCCATTGCTGATGATGGTGCAGTCAGTCACAGGGACGGGTCCTTCCCCCTGGCCATAACTCTCATCAACAGTTGATCCATGTTTGGTTGTATTGTAGGAAACACAGCAAACACTTCAGTGCAACACATTATAAATTATAACTGCTGTACATACCACATACCATGTAGTTGTTCTGGCTTTTTGGTTGTTATCTTTTTTATTTTATTATATTCTCATTTTCTATTCCATTTCATTCAAATGCTTAAAAAGCACACTGAGGGCCACTGAACTGGAGTCAGATTGCTTGTGTGTTTTAACATACTTGGCAATAAAGATGATTTTGTGTCTGATGTTGCGAACCTGTCAATTCTGTTTTATAAATGGCAACACACTAACTATGTAGTAAAACTACATTGAAAATAATTACCTGAGGGGACGTCAGTCCTGGTTTTGTTTAGTTTTTTTTTACGCAACCAAAAACACACACACACATAAACACCACACACTATATTTTAAACTCTTCAAGCTCCAACTGTCAAAAGCTGAAACATATGTACACTTTCTCCTCCAGGATGTCAATGGCAACACATGTATTGTGGATTAAATTGACTGGTGTTTTGTGCTGTTATAAGAAACGCTTGACTGAATTGATTAGCAGTGATTGTCCACTATAATTGATAATTGAATTTGAGCCAATAATATTAATATATTTACTTAAGCCTGTTCACTCTTACATTTAGGACTTGTTCTGTTTACCATCTTAGCACATGTTTTCAGTAGCATAGCAAAAAAAAAAATTAAAATCAAACATCAGCAGAAATGAGAACCAGAATCCTGGCTATGAAATAGAACATATTTTGCCTTCAAAATGAAATTCAAGGGGCCATAGATGGCAGCTGCCACTTCAAGAGCTTTTTGAAGTAGAAATTGCTAACGTTGTCAACTCCTAACTAGAGTTTAAAAGCGTGGACAAAGACGTGGATCTGTGTAATATTTGAGAGTTATTTTTTCTCAACAGCCTTGCTGGTACAGAGTTTGCAATGAATTGAATACCTTTCTTGACAAGAAGCTGGTTTAATGAAATTTTGTTTGTTTAGACTCAATCTGGGCTTGTATAAAATTAATACTGCAGTTATTTATAAGTGTCTGCGGTGTTGGAGGTGGTCATGTGTTGTCACAGTAAGCAGCTGTTACCCTTATACAGTCGGGCCATTTCCTGTCCTTGTATTAATTTGGCCTCTATAATTTGAAATATTTCCTGCTTGTATTCCATAACCTGAAGGGCCCTTCTGATACTACTCACTTGCTAAGCAATCAGCCGCTCTTCATTGTGGAGTAGTGGCAAAAGCCAGTGTAATATAACCCAATGAGGGTGCTGTTTGTTTGGAGAACCCCTTCAAGGTATTACCCAATGATATGGATGAATAAAGGTCATCAAAAAAGTTAGTGTGTTACTTGGTCCCCTTGACTGTTGTTTAGTAATTTACATAATATAATTTGTAATTTGTATGTTATGGGAAAATACGGTGCCTATACAAATATTTCACTTAATTTTATGTTTAATAAATTAACTGATACTCAATTTTTTCTAGCATACCATTTTGTAACACTTTCTTAATTCATCTACACTGTTTCCTTTAATGATGTACACTTAACTCAGATGCATTTTCAGGAAGGTAGTATTTTTCACTCAGCCCCCAGACGCTTTTGACAACTTAGTCACAGAAAGAAGGTGCATACAATTTTACCTTTTTATTTGTGCAGATCAATTTTTTTTTGTACATTGCTTGATATTGGCAGAACATCGTAATATGTGAGCGCTGTCAACTACTTCCACAAATTGTGGTGTTGACGGTATTTTAAAATTGCTGCTCATTTTAAAGGCTGCCAACTTATAACTGAGCAAAACTTTCAGTTGTCCTCTAGCTCTATGGTAATGAGATAGCTTTGGTTGTCCTCCAAGAAAGTAAAAGCTGTGTCACACATCGACTCATCAATTAGCCAGTTTAAATCAGCCCCTGGCTGAAATGTTTACACCTCACAGAGTGGCTCCAGGTGCCGGGCCTTGAAGGTGTATATAGGAGAAGGAATACTGATGTCAGTGTACCTACATAAGTGGCTTGGTAAATACTCAATACTCCTAATTCCATTTGGTGCAGTCTCCATCCATGGAAGCCTTGCTTTGATCTTCACACCAAATGCATTTGCATGAAGGATGAAATTGGAAGTGTGGCTTTGCCATGCAGTGTGTCCGTCATTAAATGTCTGTGGTTCCACTCAGCGGGTGCAAGCCCTGGTTTTTGTGGAGGGAGACAGAGAGTGCTCAGACAGTGCTGCAATGCCTTCTGTAGCATAAGGTTAATTGGCAGCACTTTGGAGGTCCACAGGGGGCCCCACTAAAAGAACCAGACGTTTTATGCTTTTAATTTATTATAGCTCCATGGCATGGCACAGTCTCCAGAGTGAATTGTATAGCATACAGTTTACTCACTTTTATGGGTGAAGGTTTTCATTGTTTCCTATTAGGCATTTTGTTGTGTTCGAACCACCTACAACAGGAGCCTGAACTTTTGGGTCTGGACTGCATATGAATACATTGCCCTGAGGTGCACTTCACCAACTTGGCAATTTCGCTTTCATGCAACTCTTTGCGAGCTCTAGTATTCTGCTCAGAATGTCAGTCGGATGAGTCTGTGCTTTTGACAAATCTCTTGCAGCACTTTCTGCAGAGGATTGACTTTGTTAAAACTCCACACTATTTGTGGTTCACTTGCTTTCAGTTTGAAGAAACATTTATAAGTTACAACTGAACTCCAGTATGATTAAATTTTGTTAATTAAACTGCATTTATAGTTTCACCTATGATGACAATGCATGACTATATTATCTTTGGCTTTCTTATCTCTATTTATCCTGATATTTATTAATTAAATCTCTTTTTTGATTGTATGACTAATAAACTACAACATGCCTTAAGAATTATCTGAAACTTCTGCTGACACTGAAATGAAAAGCAAAAACCACTAGAGCTGAAAATCAATAAAAACGGATTCACACCATGCATCTCTTTCATGGAAATATTTTTCAGCATTTGGCACAAACCAAATCTAACAAAATCTACCTGGAAAATCCTCCTGTTTCACAGCTGTATTATTTCCACAGTTTCTGTAATTTAGCAGGTGACTGTAGATTATGTTCTTTAGCAAACTGTACACAGTGGCACTGTGTAAAACGTATCAACGTAATTCGTGGTCTCAGAAATAAAAAATGTATGTCTGTGTCTGTTAATGCACATATATCGCAGTTAAACGTCAATATAACATGACCAGTGGAAGCCATAAAAACTACAACGTTGTTTTCAAGATCGCGTAATAAAGAAAACTTTAAAAAAAAAAAAAAAAAAAAAAAAAAGCTAGTTAAAGGGTCACGTGCCGAAGGAATGAATGCTATTCCTTTTCTCACTTTACCTGTGATGCACCTTTAACACTATACACATACACATAAAGGTCTGAAAGTTTTTGAATTTTTTTTTTCTTCGATAAGATTACTTAACTACTAACTGCCAGTCAGTAATAAAGATAATTTCTCTTACAAAGTTTATCTATTCATTACCAGATTAGCAAATAGTGCTCCCTAAAGTTTTTTTTTTTTCTTTCATTGTTCTACTCCAATAAAAACTAAATTATAAAAGAGTCAGTGACACCGCAGCAAGAAAGTAATACCATACAAATACAATTTCGGCTGAAGTGGAAAAACAACATTATTTTAGATTATTGTACTGATTTCTCATGGCAACGTTAAGCAGAGTGTAAACAATGCCCACAGATTGGTTATGTTGGGAATGCATCTGACGATCCCAAAATCAGAAACAATGAAAGATCGCAAGAAAACGAAAGGCTTTATTAGTACAGTGAGCAAAGGTTTACCACTTTGATTGCATGGACTTTCTTTGAACACAGTTCACAATGTTTAAACTTAATTACTTTTGTCCATTAATTTAAAATTGTTTATCAAAAAGAAGTTATGCTGCAACTTTTGATAGCGTTGTGTGACATGCGTTTAAAACTGAAAATTCGACAGACAGTTTGGTGAATTTGTCAGGGGCGAATCTACACAATTTGGCATAGGGTGGCAGGGAAATTTAAAGAGGGTTGCAATACGAACAAATTATTCCTTCAGATGCATAGGGATGTATTATGAAGTAGGCCTATACATGATGTAAAACTGCAGACAAAAATGTTGGACAATGGTGATGTAAATTTGTAACATGATGTGTAAATTTGTTTTTGCAATTAAATGTCTGTGGCAGATATCTTAAGTACTTCCACACCTCCCCAAATATTAACAACCTCACTGTCACCAATGGTGCCGTTTAATTTGATGGGGAGGAAGAGACGTGTCACAAGTGGAACAAACCACTATTCTCTGGAGGGTTATCTTACATGGTAGGCTGAGCTCAGAACATGCTTTGTCAGAAAAGTTATTACGAAACTTACCTTTAATTATATTGTCTTTAATTTATATTACATCTACATTGCAGCGGCAAACAGGGAGGCTGATAATTTTGTTAGTGTGGCAAATGCAACCCTATGTCACCCTTATAAATCCACCTCTGGAATTTGTCTAGTCTTAGTGAAAGCAGCAAACACATTTGGCTGGACTTTCTGAGGGGTAATACTGCATTGTCCACCCATGTAGTAATTACTGTAGAGTTTTAGTAATAAGCAAGAGGAATAATGTTTTTGAGTTTGGAAAAAAAAAAAAAAAGACAAAAAAGGGGGTAGGAGCATGTGCATACACGTGCACACACAAGCAATGTATTTTAAATGTCAGAGATTGGTTAATGGAATTTAAACCATTATGTGATTAAAGTCATTGGGATGCATGGTGACTTGGAGATGGACAATTTGTTCCTCTCCAAACATTGGAGAGGAGTGACCCCTCCACAGACCTACACCCATGCCTGAGAAACACTGACAGCTGTATGTACTGAATTATATATAATAAGGGTTATCAAAGCAACCTTGGAAGAATGGCTCAGTAACAACACTTCTGTATACAGTATTTTGTTGAAGATGCTAAATCAATGTCTTTTCTGCTGCTGGTGAAATAGTGACATATATAAAGTTGAATGAGGCATTTGTTGTGTGGGCGGCTTGTCTGCGGATCATTGCACTTTCACTAATGTGATTATTTTACTTGGGTTGACATCCAAACGATAAGTCATTCACAGGAGGAGCTTGGTTACTGTTTCACCGGCTAAGGATGCATGTTCTTATTTTGGCCCATGTGAATGAAATGGCAGTTGTGACACAATATTATGTATGTACCGTGAAATGTGTTGTAAATATAACAAGCATATATCTTAAACAATATGAAGCTAATACTAATATTCTTCTGATTTTTATCCAGTTTGCACAGTAAACATTTAAAAATAATTTAGATGTTATCTGCTCTGCATTTGTTTAGAAAGCTGGTACATCATTTAAAATATTAACAGCATTAAAGTGTGCAAATGCAATGAATGAGCTCCAGAAATACCTGAAAAAAGGGTTGATTCTTGTGTCATGAGACTGATAATCATAGGGTGTGTCTGAGGAAAAACACATCGCCAAAGTCTGTTGGACTTGCAGGTTTGCCCTCTACAACATCAGGAAGATCAGATCATGTCTTACAGAATATTCTACTCAGCTCCTGGTCCAAGCATTAGTCATCTCAAAATTGGACTATTACAATTAACTCCTGGCTGGCCTCCCAGCCTCTATTATGTATCCTCTCCAGAGGATCCAGAATGCAGCAGCACATCTAGTCTTCAATGTTCCCAAACAGATGCATGTCATTCCTCTGCTCATCTCGCTACATTGGCTTCCTGATGTTTATGTTCAAGGTCATCAATGGGACTACTCCAGGCTACCTCTGGTCCAATATCAAGAACTATGGTCCCTCCCGTTCTCTGTGGTCCGCTAATGGGAAGAGACTGGCTGCACCCTTGCTAAAGATTGGTAAACCTAGGCTCTTCTCATCTCTGGTGCCTATATAGTGGAATGAGCTTCCACTTGCCTTGAGGGCTTCATCATTCCTGTCCACGTTCCAAACGCAACTGAAGACACATCTGTTCAGGGAGCACCTCAGAACTCAAAACTCAATTGTTTCAAGGCTGTTTGTTTGTACATGTTTTACTAGTTTATACAAGACTTACATTTTATATGTTTATGCTTTTCCCTTTACTTGTATGACTTGTGTGAAAATTGCTTGGCTTAATCGTGTGCACTTTAATTACAGGACAGCACTTACTGTTAGTTAGATCAGTGTTTCCCAACCACTGTGCTGCGGCACATCAGTGTGCCGTGAGAGATCATCAGGTGTGCCGTGGGAAATTATCCAATCCAATTATCCAATGATCATTATATTTCATTTAATATACTTTTTGTGACATTTTTGTTTGGTGGTGTGCAGTGGGATTTTTCTAATATAAAATATGTGCCGTGGCTCAAGAAAGGTTGGGAAGTTAGATTCTCTGATACAGTTTGACTTCGTTCGTGATATGCACGTGTACTATTATTTATTGTAAGTCGCTTTGGAGAAAGGCGTCTGCTAAATGGATAAATGTAAAAATGTAGATTATGTCAATATTTAGGATCTGACTGAAAATAACAATTGTAATAAATTCATTTTAAGGACTGTTAAAATGATAAGGCCACAAATGATTTCACAATTAAATTTCTTGACTGCTGTGTCTTGTAGCTTCTAGACACTTTTATGTGGGGGTGATAGTTGTTGCACCCATGAGCCAGCCTGTTCACTTGCCCTCTAATTCAAGGATTTGACTTTGTAAGTGTACAAGCTGCACTTAAACTGATTGCTGTCTGATTACTCACCGACGAATGGCAGAGATACTGTTTTTTAAATTATGCTAATTACAGCAATCAGCCACAGGGGAATGAACTGAACAATTATGCTTTCCACAGATTGTCCTCTCATAGCCTGAGTAATGACCGCTATGTATGTAGAGCACAGAGGACTAAGCTCTCCAGCTGGACACATACAGAAACACAGCTCCTAAAGGGAGGGCACGGCACCATGTCACAGTGAAATGGGCACCATGTTTTATTCTTACAACTAGAATATTGCAATTAACATAAGAAAAATAATAAATGTATTAGTTATATTTAGTCTACGACCCTAAATAGGATAAGTGGTTGGGAAATGGAGGGATGGAGTTATATTTAATAATTACATTTTTGTCATCTTAATTCATTTGTGTTTTTAAACTAACATATGAACAGACAGTGAACGCTGCAAAAAATGGCTTTAGATGGGCAACCAAGACTTGTGTGAGATAATGGAGTAAGTAACAGAGAAAAGGGTCTGCTGGCTAAGAAAGGAAAAAATATTTCCCAGTGATAAAACTCAATATAAAAGGTATATATATAAGGAACAAATAAGCTCTATTCATGTTGACAATAATAATTTTAAAGACAATTAGAACTGTACATATTGAGCCAATTTCACTAGTTATAGTTTGCTCAAATTTTGCCCATGTTCTCTTCAACTCAGATCTATAGCTCTAAAAGACAGCTGTAAAATCACTCCGAAACAGCAGTCTGAGGGTTCAAAGAGAGTTTGTACCAAACTGTCCATGAACCATGGCACAGACTGTGTCATGGATGGGTTGCTCATGACTACCTCCTGAGCTGCCTAACTGGTCTTCATAAATAACTGAGGATGGCAGCACTGTAAGCACGCAGTGTGGCTCCATGCAGAGAAGCCAGCAAACTCACTGGACAGACATTCGCCCTGCAGCAAAACCACAAGACCATGCCTGCCGCACATCAGGACATTTGAACTGGACGTTTGAAGTGGCCAAGTGGATCTTTTGATGTCCCTCCAGCATATTGTCAGAAAAACCCACAAACAAGCAACATCTGGAGATGGTTCTCAGAAAGCATCTTAAAAGAATGTAGTCATAGCCAAATGTGCTCAGCCAATACCATTGCATTTAAGACGTGTGATCATATATCTGGTTTGCACTTGTTTGGTTACTTCACATTTATTTTCTTGGGTACTTACTAAAAAACAGCATACATATATGTACAAAAACACAGGATTTTGGAAGGCTAACACAATGGTCTTTTGCTTCTTGTGTTTTCATTTGAAAATGTAAAATGCAAATTCAGTCCACAAGAAAGGAAACCTATTTAGAATTTCATTTTGCTGTCATATCACTTATAGTTTTCAACGTATGAAACTAGATAGGTAGCTTATGTTCTCATCTTTTATTTTCTTTGATGTTTTCTTTGAGTGGGGAGACCACTTTGAAATTCTCCAATGCTGACTTCTGTTTTTCGAGGTATACATACTTGTACTGGTCTGTCAAGCAACTATTTGGAGAAGGTAAAAACATAATTTGAGACAGTTTCTCATTTATTGGCTGAAATTCACACATGCTAATGCCCCAAGCAAACTCTGTGAGGTATTATGACTTCATACCATAGTAGCAGCATGTTGTCAGTTATTTATCTGTTCCCTCGCAATGGGAAATCAATATTGCTCTATTCTCTGAGCCAGCCGCTTGTCTTCAAATGCCCAGACTGATGTCTAGTTGAAGTATTGCATGCTTTAAACCTTGTGAATTCATATCATGTGTTCTCATGGCAGTACTTGGACTCAACGTACATGCATCTCCTACAAGGATATTTGCATGAGTGCTTCCCTTTTCTCTTTCCAAAGACTTGCAAGACAGACTACATATGAATGCTATTGTACCTTATTGTATAATCTGCATTTATTTTCATTGTGAGGGCGCTTCATATCCCTAACCTGAACTGACAGAACACTGGGCACACATTGCATGCATTATTTGAATTGTTGAAGTCATAGAATTGTATAATATGGAGGAGAAACAAGTGGAGTGTCAAGAAAATGTTTATAAAGACTCCTGAGGAAGACTTGGCCAGTAATAAGGATCAAAATGCTGAGGTAAGCTTCTTTCCCCAAATGAAGGGGGATAGAAGAGTAGAATGGTCAAAAGTTAAGGAAGCAGCCATTAATCTCTTTACCTGCACTTGATTTCCTTCACAGTGAGAGTGTGACTTCATTGGAATATTATAGACTTGTCTATTACTAGAAATGTTAGACTGACTTTTATTCAAGTGTGTGTGAGTGTGTGTGTGTAGGTGGGTGCATTTCATTTTATAAGCATGTTCAAGCTAAAGATCCTAGAGAAGTATTAATTCCAGAGTACAGGCTAATGTTTCAAGTGGTGTGATATTTTAATCAAGCGCTTAACAAATGAATTTTCAAATCAATTAATGTTTAATCCTGTGAATTTGAATAACACACACCATTAGGTTTCCTGAAAATTTGATTTGCTTCATTAATTCTTATTTTCTTGCTGTAAGACCAACCAATACCTAACAGACCATTTCAGAGCCTTTTAAAACACGTGGTTATAAAGGGTTCCAATGTTGTGGCCTGGTTGTGACTGCTGTCAGACTACAAATGAAGTGATATATAATCATTGATCTCATGTAAGGAGTATAATTCGTGCACATGAATCCTGTTCCAAAGTATAAAATAGCTCAAGTTATGATTATAAATAACTGAGACTGGGACAAAAAAATCAGCCCTGGCATTTTTGGCTCAAGCGGCCCACCACTACGATCCAGAATTGGACAATATATATTTATTATTATTATTATTATTGTTATTATTATTATACATATATTATTATATATATTTTATTATTTCTCTCCTTGTGCATGTGTGTACCTGGTGCCCGCCTGGGCACCATCTGAGCAGGATGCCTTGTTAGAGCTGCTGACTCCTAATGTATCCCCTTTGATGAAGCTTCGCCCGAGGGACACCAAAAGCCATTGAGAGTTGCTTCAACTCCAGGAGCAAAGGAGGACTAAATTGTATTTATACCATATTAGTAGTAACAATCAAAGTCTCAATAAGTACTACTATATTCTGTAATGTTAGCATGCCCAGGAGGGGTTGGACAGAGGTTTTTTTTCTCCACGCTGTGGAGTTTTTGGTTCCTCTTTTCTGCTGTTGTCTGGCTTCATTCATTTGTATTAATTCTTATAGTTTCTTCTTCAATATCTGCAATTTCGTGTGTAAAGCACTTTGAGGCACATTGTTGTGAAAGGCACTATATAAAAATAAATTGAATTGAATTGAATATGTTTTTAATACAGTAAATGTGTATTGAATATGCCAGCATTACTGAAACCTTTACATTGTAAAACGTTTTTTTTTTTTTACAAGAACTTTTAATGGAAATGTTTTAGCTATATTTTTTGCTGTACCAGAGATTGTTTTCTGAGTACATAAATATGCACATTATGACTGCACATGCTAGGCAGCATGGTGGCATGGTGGTTAGCACTGTTACCTTACACCTCTAGGCCTGGGGTTCAATTGTCACCTTGGGTCTGTGTGTGTGGAATTTATATGTTCTCCTTGTGCTTGGTGGATTTTCTCTGGGTTCTCTGGTTCCTTCCACAGTCCAAAGACATGTGGGTTAGGTTGATTGGTGTCTCCAAATTGCCCATAGTGTGTTGGTCCCCTGCCCTGCACCCTATGTATCCTGGGTTACACTCCAGGCTTCCTGTGACCCTTATCAGGATAAGGAAGTTTGAATGAATGATTGCACATGTAGTTTTGACTAGAGAATTGTCTGTGCTTTTCATTTGACTAGATAATTGTCTGTGCTTTTCGTTTCATTAGAGAATTGTCTGTTTTTCATTTGACTACACAAATGTCTGTACTTTTCAGTGACTAGAGAATAGTCTGTGCTTTCCATTTCACTATAGGATTGTCTGTGCTGTACACTTCACTAGAGAACTGTCTGTGCTTTTAATTTGACTAGACAATTGTCTGTGTTATTCATGCTGTAAAGCCCACATACCAGTGTCTCCAACGTGCTCTGTTCAGGAAACTCTTTTAAGCAACCAGGTTGGCACTGTTTAATGAACTGCACTCAGTTTCTTCTCATTTGGCACATATGCCCTGAATTAGATGCACAAACCACCAACCCGTTCAGGTTCAATGCTTTCATTTTTCCAAGTAATTGGGCCCAGCAGCTACACCGTACACATTAGCAGGATACCTGTGAAAGTTCTTAAAGACACACTCTTGTTAGTGAAACATTCACAGGCAGACTAAAATGTAAACTTAAAAAGTCACTATTTACTGTACGTCTGATAGTCGTTTCAGAACATCAAACATCTACTATAATAATTGCTTTAGTTAGACAAATTTCTGTATTAGGTTTGTTATATTCAGTATTTTTATGTCGCAGTTGTTTTCATTACTATTCGTAGAAATTCATTAGTATGCTTAGCATGAAGTAAAATTCTGAGCTACAAAAGAGAACTTCTCGTAGTCTACAGTTTGCTAAACTGTAGTAGGAGTGCCGTTGTAGTTGAATATCAGCATGGCTGTGATGCGGTCATAGGCACGAGGCTTAAGGCCGAATTATTGCACGTTATTGGAACTAACTGATTTGCATGAATACTTAATGTTTTCTGACACTGCTTAGACACAATGTTTGACAGTATCATTTGACAGTGATATTCTTGATAATTGTTTGGTCTTCTCCCCAGGTAACTTTTACAATTTTGGTTGCGCAATGAAAACATTTCCTCAATACTTTTTAAGGTTATTTTATTCTGACCTGCTTTCTGACATATAGTGAATGATATTTTCAAATTTATTATCAACGTTAGTAGTTTTGTTGATCCTGTCCTGCGTACTAATTAGTCCCTTTGCTTTTCACTCAAAATTACACAGGTTTGTCTTTCTGTAGTGTTTTGTCTGTAAATGTTGATCAGCTTGAAACGTCTTATCATCATTATACTGTATATACTGAATACTGTAGCGCAGGTGCGGTAAAGCTCTCCTTTTGGAAAATAAAAACTAAGCTTTAATTAAGATACCTGATGGTTATTTTTCTACATTTTGTTGATCTAGAAATGCTAACAGAGTATTTCTTTATTTTATTGCTGGCGGTAGGAGCTTCCTACAACTGCAGCTTGAACTTTATCAATAAGCTATTTTTTTCCACAGGATTTTAAATAAACTGTGCGGCGCTCAGTCCTTGTCGAGGATCCCTAGTAAGCTGTGGAGCCCCGGTTGAGATCCCACTGCTCTAAATACTGCTGTGCATCTGACACTGGAGTGGGCTGATGGCTGAGCAAGATGCCTTGTTAGTGCCACCATTACTCTGATGGGTAGCTTGGCGATTTGATCTTTTCAGCATCCATCAAAACAACAGTTTGTCACGAATGACAAGGACGTTTTATTGTTATAAAGCGCAAGTGAGTTGTCTATGTTAAAATATAAGCCGTTAATTTTAAGTTTAGCATTTTACACATCTTTGGTCCCCTTTTGAAACATGTTTAAAAATAAATTTGTGCTTCAAACATGTTTTACATGCATTACAATCTGTCATACATGTTACTGCATCTGTAGAAAAACAATGACATCTCTCTATACCACCATGCAACATTTATCTAGCTAGCTTCAAGTTTGTTTCTTCACTGCTCCTGCGTGTCCTAAGATATCTTCTCATTTATATCCATCTCCAGAGACATATCTTGTGAAAAACCTGCCAAGCTGTCTGGTGTGATGGTACCAAAGCATTCACTGTTAAAGATGGTGAAGTTTTCAGATTTCTCTCGAAAGGCACACACGTCAACACAATAGAGACAGACGAGCTGTGCACCATTTTCATATTCAGTAACTTGCATATCACTTCAGGCATCACTTCATAATTTGTTCCATATCATGAACGTAACAATTAACGAAAAGAAATGAGTCGTATTTTGTAAACGGTTAAGCATAAGCACCTTTGGCAGCAACTGGATTTCTGGGGGCAAATCTCTGCCAATTCTAAACAGAAAATGAGGGGAGTTACTTTCCATTAGTGGCAATTCAGGTCATACTCTCAAATGGTTATAGTGAAGTTTATGGACAGCTAATAGAAAACTGTGTGCAGATTTTCAATGGTATTTCAGTCAGTGGAAAATCTATGGAAAGTAAAACTGTGTGCAATGAAGACATCTGGAATTACCATCAAAAGAGGCAGATTTGGATGACAATGCAAATACTAACTACAGGTGCAGATCTTTTTTCCTGATTCCACATTTTTGTCACTGTCTCTAAATTACTTGACATTTTTCTGTGCATCATTAAAAATATATTTGACATATTTTAACATGTATTACATATACCTCACATGATTCTTAAAATTAGAAATTACAGTGGCTTGTCTCCAACAAATTAACCTTTGTCTTTTCATTTTTATGTAAACATTTCTAAAAACAGGCAGTAATTATCTGAAAAGATGATGTATTTTATTATGAGAAATGTAAATTATACATCACTACTTTCTTTTCACCATTTTTTTTCAAAAATAGCTGTGTTAAGAACAATAAATTATTGAAAGCTTCATAGCAAAATATCTATCCAGCTCTGGTACAATATACTAACCATTTTAAACAAACAGTACTCTGTTTCAACACTGCACAGATAAAAATGTAACAAGAAAGACAAAAATACACAAGGTAATAAGGTTGTGCTCCATTGTTCATACTTTCTTGTCCAGCTTCATCAGTAAATAAAAAATCTAAACGTCAGCCATCATTTTTGTTGCTTTAGGTAGTGTTTATACCTCACACAACATCTGCCCTGATTTATCTCACTCAAATGTCTACACTGCAACTTATCGACCTGAGAAGTCAATCTAAAAACCTGCTAGACAACTACTTAAAATATTTCTGTTGTGTTAAGCTGGCTCTAAATATTGACTGTTGTGAAGATTGTGATTTTACAGCAGACACAGATTCACAACATCTTAACTGTGAACATCACTCCAATATTAAGTCTATAGATCATTTGTATAGCAACATGTTCTCTTATAACCTGGTTTCCAAGGTTACACTTTCTTAAAACCTGGTTTCAGACGTGCCCCTCTTTAAAGTGTTGCTCACGAACTCATCATGCTCAAAACTAAGGTTATTGTGCGATCTGGAGATCATGAGCAGCTTTTCTTTCTTGGTGTAGTCTCGTTTATCGGAGATCTGAGGTACGAGCAACCTGTCCATGGGGTCTTCTTTGTTCTCCAGCCGCATGTAACCCTTACTGTTGCTGCGATCCAGCCTGGGCCAGCTGGGGTGCTTCCTCTGCTCTGGCTGGACTGTTAGGGTTTTATGCCCCCTCTCCAGGTCCAGAGACTTGGAGTGGGCAGAAAGCATGTGGAGGGAGGTGTTGGAGCCAAAATCTTTCCGGGCAGCTCCAGGAGACAGGTACTTTCCACTGACTGACCCGGGCGACAAAGAAGTCCTCGATGATCCTGTGGATGGTGACTCTGTAGAGTTGCTTCTGGAGAGTGCCATATTTGGAGGTTTGAATGCTTTGGCTAGGTCTAGGCAGGGAACAGCTAGGGACTCCATTGACGGAGGCATGGATCGTTCTCTCCGGAGTTCTGAATCCTCCGAGATGCTGTCAATGTCAGGTTCATCGATCACACAGTTGTTAAGCTTTATCACAGGGAGGGTGAATGCGCTGATTGAGGATGACACTATGGACTTTGTCTGACACTTCTTCAAGATGCTGTTCCTGTCATCCCTGTACCTGCTGCTCTCTGGCTGCAGGCCAAAGATGTACCCCGGCTGGTCCCGATAGTGGGGCTGCAGGAAGCCAGAGGCTTCTCTGACCTCGCTCAATAACCCCTCCTCCTCTTCAGCAGAGCTTGTTCTCCGTGCCATCCTTATGTCATTCCCCATCCCCGAGAACGTTAGCAGGGTGTTGGCGGCAAGCCTGGATGCACACTGGTTTTCGTATGTCCTTGTCTCACGCTCCCCGTAGGGGGCAGTGTACGCTCCATTCATGCACTTGTGCTCCTTGATCCTGAGGCTGTGAATGTCTATCACAGTGGAGTACATGTCTCTCAGGTGGATCACTTTGGTCTCCCTGTCCCTGTTCTCATGGAGAATGGCATTGGCACAGATGAAGATGAAGATGCCAATGCCCATAGTGAATGGTCCCAGCATCTTCATCTTCTCTGAATGCAGGTGCTGCTCAAAGAACTGGGCCACCATCCCACCCTGGCTGCGGGTTGCCTGGGTGTTGTTGGCAGACATCTTTGAGCCAGGCACCAGTAAGTGCTCCTTATGTGGCCAGTAACCCAGCACAGCCATAGCTATACCAACCATAAGTATCAATACCCCGAGAATGAGGAAGAATCCGGAGGGAGAATACAGCCGGATCTTTCCACGGACAACAACAACATCAGCCCGGGGTTTGCGTCTGGTCCTCTTCCTTTCTTGCATGGTGTCTGGAGCAGGCATAGCCAGGTGTTGCTGAGATCGTGCCGAGTCCTGCCTCTTCAAGGCCGCAAGGCCTGTAATGACACCCCCAGTTGCAATCATCACCACTGCTCTTGACTACCCTACAAAAGAGATAATGGACAAAAAAATGCTTTTTTAGGAAAAAGATTCTCTTGCCATTAGCTGATAATGAAACTAAAGGAAACAGTTACAACAAGGAATAGATCCAACTAAAAATGGGACACTCCAAGTCATTTTTTATAGTTAAAATGATTAAAAGATTAAAATGTCTCTTAATTATACAACCATGTTCCTGGAACTTATTTATTTGATAAGTATCACAACCTCAGGGAAATATTTAACACAAAATGTGCAGTTGCAATACTAAAAAATTTAATCTGGAAACAGAACAACAGACAAGAGTACTTTTTTTCCCATATTTGGAACTGGAAGAACCCACATTTGAAAACATTCTTTCTCACCAAATGTTTGTTCCTTTTGTCCTAATCTTTGGAGTACCATTTAGCGCACAGAAAACTCTGGACCTGCATACACTGACAAATCTTGGTGTGCTGGCACAGAAACCAACATAACCATGACATATAAGTCAGTAATAAAAGGTGTGTGTACACAAACCATATGGCATGAAGAACCATTAAGTAGCCCACTGTTACCAATGTTGAGCATTTCAAACAATTACACTTAGATTACCTTTCATAATGTGTAAGTGTACAGTTAAAGGCAGAACTCTATAAGAAAGGGCAGACGGCAAAATAATTGTTTGCTCACATTTCGCAGCAAGCAAAAGACAACAGACACAAAAATCTTGTACAGAATCCTTGGATTTCATGCTATACTGTCAGAATATTAGTGCCCTGTTTAGTAATACAGTACAAATAATTCTAAAACTATTTTTGTAAAATAACTGAAAATAAGTGGAACGTAATTGCAGAGGCAGTGAGCCAAAAATACAAGCATATTTACATTATGGGATCTTCTGCCTTAGTGGCTGTTTTGTGAACCATTAACTGCAAGCTGCAGTAGTAATCATGTAATATGAATATATGCTTCTTGTGTGGACTGTGTGTTTTCAAATTAACATTATTGTATGGGCTCAATGTTGAGAATAAAAAGGGCACAATACCATATGTTATCAAAGAACCAAACTACTATAGTAACACTGAATTTCAAAAATGCAAAAGTCACACTTAAAGGGCACTCAGTATTTCAATGCAACTTAATGTTTACAGTGGATACACGATAGCACAATCTGCATTTCACAGGAAAAACAGCTCTGTGCAGGAGACACGTTGACAACGATGGATTTTTCCACAACTCAAGTCTTTCTCCATGAACTGGCAAAGACCAAGTGTAGGTGTACAACCCCTCAGATGTTGACCTTATCTAAAGTTCATCAAATACCACAATCAGGAGAATGACTAATCACTATGTAAGTGAGAAGGAAATTGTTTGGGGGAGGGGGGGTCACTCAGTTTCAACGTAACTTTAACTGCTGCTTTTTATTTTGATTGAAAACATACCAAGTTCTGCAGTTAAACTCTTATGCCTAGTGTAGATGTCATTTAGTAAATGAGGGAGAGTCTTAAACTGTGGAAACACTGATATGTTTTTGACATTTTGATGCACAACCTCCTTCACCAATTTGCATACCATTAAGGTAATTCATAGCAGGAAACAAACCCACAACAAAAGGCATGCACCCCCTGCTGTGGCAGCCCTGTCAAAAAAGTCGATAATAGCAAAAGTCATGGCGATAGTCCTTGAGGTCCTGGTGTTTCCTGACACAACAGTGTTACAAGTCACTTCCTGTGACAATGTAAGTGACCTGAAAACACGTCGAACTAATTAAAATTCATCCACACCTCTTCTTCCACATCGGCTGCAGACTTCCATGTTCACACTGACTTGTCAAAGTGCACAGGCTGCGTACAAACACACACACGTATACATTTATATTAATGGCATTTGTGGCTTTCATAATTATAAATAAAAGCAATTTTACTGTTGGGGGAAAAAATATCCGTAAGCAGAAGTGGATTCTCTTCTTGTCCCTTCTCACCAAAACTGTTAGATCCAGACAGCTGTGTTTCAACAGGAAAAAATGCACTGGAATGCTTGCAGTACCAAAGAAAACCAAGGAACAGTGAAAGAAGCAGAGGCAAATCATCCAGGGACACAGAACATTCAGCCACGTCATCTGCAACAGGAAGAGGAGCACGTGATAAACATGGTGCTCAACTGATCACACAAAAAGTCAGCCTCGAAACATTTTAGTGTAGCTAAAGCAGTTGAAAAGTACCTCATGCCAAAGAAAATGGAAAACAGACCAATAGAGCAGTTGTTTATTAATCAGGTGCAAGAAACTATACTAAAAACACCCTGCCATGAATTTTTTAGCTGCAGTATTTGCCTTACATATATGGTGGTTATACAGCTTTCCTATCCAGAGCTCCTTGTAGCTCTAACTAATAAGCAAAACGGCACAAAAATGTGGTGGCGTACAACAGGAAATATATTTTTAAAAAGCATAAAAATAAATGGACACTTTTTTTACAGAAAATTTAAAGAATACACTTGCAAAACCTGCTTTTATAGCTCTCTGAAGCAGAGAAAAAGCAATTTATGCATGTGCTCCACTCTTAGCTGTCTTTAAAAAATTTTTTAAATACAAATTGAGACAATTTAATATAATTTTTGCAGAGGACAAAAATATTAAATTTAAATTTCATTTCAGTTTGGCTTACTTTTTGTGCTTTTTCCATGTTGTTCCTGCTGGACAGTGCCATATTTTCACTTAGGGGCAGCTTCTGGAATTTTGCATACCATTAAGGTAATTCATAGCAAAATTCCTGGAATTTTGCAGGAAAAATAAATGTACATATCCCTTGAATAGTATATGTACAAATTTTGGTGCCGTTGTGCTTATTAATAAGAGCTGTAAATAGGGAAACTTTAATTATAACCCTGTATGTATATACCTTATATATAGTACAAATACAGACAGGTAACAAATTGAAGGAAAAACCTCACTATCTAAAAACCTTAATAAGTGGAGAAACATAACGAACGCAGATGCTTTCACACAGGTACACTGCATTGTAAAATTAATCAATTAAGACCTAATCATGCTCTCTGGCATGTCTAAATATGCTGAACAGGCCTAACTGATTCTGATATAGTATCAAGACGGCAAGAGGAAAGGATCTAACTGCCCTCTGTCAGTTCCTTATTGCAGCATGGATGGCAGGAGCTCCAGTCACAAAGACATTTCATCTGGCATGGGTTTCAACAGGAGCAGTGACTAAAGGGACGTGCAGTTAGATCTATGGGAAAGATGTCAGTAAACAGGGTCAGATGTTGTGGTCAACAGCACTAATTTGATCACTGTGGTGCTGTTGGATTTCTACAATATGCAAAGAGCAATAGAAGAACACGTGTTTCTTAGGTGGCTAAGAACAGAGCAGGATATGATCAAACTGTTTGAATAAAACAGTCCCTCGACACCTACTTTATGTTGGTTTTTCCTTTCATTTGTCACCCATCTGTAGTCATATATGCACACTACATTTGTGTCAAACTGGCCATATTCCTGAATGTACTGCTAGTGATCCTGTATAATTAGGAGATGGACAATGCTTCAGAGGACCTTTCCAAGTGCACATTTTCATAAAGGAAGTGAGTGTGTGTGTATATACACACGGTCTGTAGCTCTGCAGATACAAGGATCTTCCAATCCTACAATGCTAGGACATAAGTAAACCGCTTGGTGTCTTGAAAAACAGGACCTTAAACTATTCTTTCAAAAAATAGACCAAATTACAAGTTATTTGGTGGGTATGACATCATTATATGGAAAACGTATGGGAAAACAAGGATTCATTTAATGACTCCTAATTTGTACACAAAAGACACACATTGTCTAATGCCGCCAACAGCAATGTATTGCAAAAAATGTTTAGATAATTGACCTGCTGCATTCAATTAAACTACACAGGCAGTTCCACTGCTCACATCCAAGCAGTGCATTGCATGTAAAAGACAATACTTTAATAGGAAAAAAACACAAAATTGATGCATTCTGTGCAACCACATTGAGATTGTTGTAAAGTCCTATCAACAACTAAAATTCAGCTCCCCCTACGCAACAACTTAATTGGGGCAAAACTGATAATTATTAAATGCATTTAAATAATTTAAAAGTTCAGAACAATTGTTTCAAGTAATGTTTTTGACTTAAACGATGAGTATTAGGGGCACAGGCACATTTCTGGCCATAAACAACTAATTTAAGCAAATTTTTATCCAATGTTTAACCGTTTCCTTCCTGACAATGGTCAGGAATTAAGTCACCAGCCTGTAAACATAGAACTATCATTTTAATTTAATAGTGCTTTATTAATCCCAGGGGGAAATTACTTATCTGCCTTTAACCCATCCCTTGGGAGAAACAGTGGGCTGCCAGCCACATGCAATGCCTGGGGGGCTAATGCTGGGTGTCTTGCTCAAGGACACACCTGGCTGTGCTGGAATGAGCCAGGAGACTTCCACCTCCCAGCCTGATATTCTACCTACTGACCCACCACGACACTTAAACGCTTGGTCAAATTTTTTTTTTCTTTTTCCCAAAGCACAACAAAATTGTGCATGACCCAGCTAAAACAATCCTTAAATCATTTAAATGTTACTTTATTTAGACAGATCTGTGTTGAATAATTACACCAAGTTCAATTTACTGAATCGTGCTATTCACCCGTTCTTGGTAAAACCTGTGTGGAGCTCTATCACAACAGGAGTAGCGCACACTAGCAAGAGAGGAGCGGTGACGGAGTGAATATTGTAAATAGAGCATGTTTTTTTTTTTTTTTTTTAACATATTTAAAGTGTGAGATGAGGACCGCAGACACATTAACACAGTTCCCACTGGATGCTACCTTCATAAACGCTCTTTAAAAAAGGCGCGGATTTAGCAGATTGCCCATTCTGAGGTACTAAATGACGACAAAATAAATTTCTAAATTTTAAGACGTTTTACCAAGTATCTCAGATGAAATACCAAGGAAATTATACTTAGAATGTAAACAGTGGTGTGTAAATTTAACGTTGGTTCAAAATTAAAAATTTCAAATACAGCATACCCGGCTAAGCGATGACAGTCAAAATGTTAAGTACAGCACTTCGATGCAATTAACAAAGCCAATCAGTAAAACCTTTCTGGCTTCAGATGTAGCCAACAATTATTTCGAATAATACAGTACTAATACACACATATCAAATAATTTGCGTTATTTTGCTGGGTCGGGAGGAACGCTACTGCTTTTTCCAATAATAAATAGACATTACAAAGTGTCAGCGTGAGATGTGTGCGCCTTTGTGTGTGAGCCGCACACGGGCTCGTAGTAAGTCTGCTAAACCAAGACACTATCAATGGCACTACAATAAAGCATTTTCTGATATTTCTCGCAATTAACCTGTATCAACTTTTAACTGCTTTGACACTGGCTAAATTGAAATTGAGACAACTTCTCCCACGATCCTTTAAAGAAAATTAGATTTTTACATTGGACAAAAACAATGGTCGCCAATGCAAGAGGCAATACATTCATAGACAATAATTAAGGAACCGAGCTACTCGCAGCAATTAGTTACTAACCCGCGTACAGCCCATCATAACGCCTACGCAAATTATTTAAAGTGATTCAGAGAGACGGCAATAAAATTGCCAGCCACACAAAGCCTGGCAGTCACTACGGCTGCTGCCAATGTGAATGCCAGTTTTACAGTACACAAAGAGCCACGGGCATAATCGGGGGCATTAAAAACATGTCTGGAAGTTAACCGAAGCTGCTCTTTCAAAAGTGCTTGAAACCCTTTACCTCAGCGACTGCTCAAATGATGTGATCTCTCTCGATTCGTTTAGTTTCTCTTTAAATGATATTCCGTGAAACTATATGGGGTTACCCATACAGAGGGGATATTGTAAGACCATAACCACAGATACTTATCGCATGCTTTTCTGAACAACACAATTACGCAAACCATTTTCTGTATAAGCTCACCTTTGTAGAGAACAGATGTTTAATGTGGCAATACTACTTGACCATTGCCCAGGCGAACATCCGACGCGTTGGGTTATCCCAGTTTCCCGTATCTCACTTCCATGGTCTTTGTAATCCTCGTGTAATTTTAAGGAAGTGTATGACCTGAAAACAAAAATGAAATAGCCCGGCAAAGAAGAACTTCCATGACACTCGGGTCCCTCCTTTGTTCGGCTTCATGTCAGACACGGGTCTCTGCACCGATCACCACCACGCCACGAAGACCACAATAAGCGCAGCGCTATTATTTCAGCTCTTTACAGCGCTGCAAGTTTCTTCGGTTACTACAACCCCGAACAGTCTTCTAAAGTCGCGATGTAAAGTTTGCAAAATCATATATGGCCCATAAAAGAATGAGATTTAAAGCAACATTTATCGGTTTTATTAAAAAAAAAAACCCATACACAAATTTTTACGAACGAACTATAAAATGTCATTTGTACACGGAAGAATCTTATAGCCTACTGTTTCATTTTAAAACATAAAAGCAATCTAAAACCATTTGCCTTGGTATGAAATACGTGAATCCACTTTTTAATCTTTCCATGAATGTGGAAGAACTACCCTGGTTTCTGCGTGCGCTCTTCTCCCTCCCAACATCAGCGCTTTCTGATAGACCTTCGGAAGCAGCCTGAAGCAATGCCAGTGAGGAGAGCCTGTCTTCATTTTGTACTGCCACGTGACTTCGTGTAATAAACGCAGGATGAAGTGGAACTGTGGAACAGAAAAAGCGCAAAGCCACTTTGGATGGTGTATTTCACAAGAGCAAGTTTCTCTAGTTCTTACTATCTTAGGACCCGATATTGTCGTAAAAACGAATTAACCTCTTGTTATAGAGCGGAGTGTGTTAAGTTGTGGATTTGTCTACTGTCAGCGTAAAGGCATCCATGCTCTAATATTGAAAGAATGAAGTACTGAAACAAAGTTACTTATCAGCTGTACCGCCACGGGGTATCCGTTTCAATTCTGGTGAAATTACCACTGTCACAAAAAACATAGAAATAGCTTCAAAAACACATTTCTTTCGTTTAAATTAAATATATAAGCACTGAAGCCTTTTCGGCCTGTAAATGATGTTTTGTCGTCTTCATGTCAAAAAAGTATATTTTGTCCCTAAAACCATTTTCATAGGATTCCATGTTCACCTGTTATTTTTTAAAATAAGAGAAAGTTATAATATAGCATGCAAAATAATATAAAACTAAGTAAACCATCTGCAAATAGTATAAAGGATTATTTGATTATGGGAAAACCCATTTAAAGCATTAAAAAGCCAAAGATCTATATCTAAAACATTACAGATGTTTTCCTCTCTGTCATTTCCTGTGTTTATGCAATACACATTTGACTTAAATGATTTTTTCCTGTCTTCACATGGCAGATTGAGATGTATTTTTTTGATTCCCTGTGGGACAGTTTTAGCAGGCAGTCCACTGCCCTCCATTTTGAGTCAGGTGAATTTGCTATGTGTGTCTTGTGACATCCCAGCCCTTGGTAGGTAGACCCAAACTAGGTTATGTCCAATTACTTGACTGTGCCTTTACTTAGTGGTCAAGGTTAGTAAGAGAGTGCATGGAGTGACAGATAGGATTTCCTTGTGTATTATTGCATGTTTTTACTGCTTTAGTGCTGACACGTGTGAGAAGCCGTTTTTAAAAGGCCAGGGATATAAATGTGTGATGCAGAGAGAACAGCAACACCAGGGTCATTTCTGTTCTCTTGCTGACATCTGTTAACACCAGTTAAACAATCATATGTTAAGCGTATTCATTTTTAACAATTTAGTGCTGAAAGGGTACGGCCTTTGACATGTGCTACGTGTTGTTTCCTCCGCTGTCGTCTGGCTTCATTTGTATTTATTCCTGCTTTTCATTCCTTAATATAGGCAATTTCTTCTGTAAAGCGCTTTGAGGCACATTGTTGTAAAAGCATTATATAAAAATAAATTCAATTGATAGGAAAATTTATGCTGTAAACATGGGCCAATGTGCAAATGAATGGCTGTGTTCTATATCGCAATGGACTGCACCATTTGCATCACAATATCTCGGTGAAACTTAAATCAATGTTAACTACATAAAGATTTTCCTTATCTGGTTGATGCATGGAACTATAGTCTTTGTAATCTGCTGCTGTGTTTTTCCCAAAGCATACTGATCATATCTTCTAAAATACAGTGAGCCATTTTTTGGAATGGTAAGAATGTTGTAACTTTTCAGTGTTATTAATGGAAGCTTTGTGTGTTGAAAGCTGAGGAAAAATATCCCAGCTGTTGTTAATTACTTATACATCTTATGTGTGTTTATCGTCAAGGTGTTTTAACAGGCTAAAAGCTTTTTGATAACCAGATGTCTTTTGTAGAGTTTTACTATATTCTAAAAATCTTCTTCAAGTCTTTGCAATGTCAGGGTTATATCCAACAAGCAAGATATACTTTTGAAAGCAACAGCCTATTGAGAAACGTGCTCTTTTGCATAACAATGCATTTATGATAAGATATTTAAATATTGTAGTTCTTCCTTTGTTTTTTATCTATGAACCGATGGATGGATTGTGGCATGTGTTTGTAATTAATACTAATGGTTCACTCCCCGCTTTGGGTCTGTGTGCGTGGAGTTTGCATGTTCTCCCTGTGGTTGGTGGGTTTTCTCCGGGTGCTCCGGTTTCCTCCCGCAGTCCAAAAACCATGCAGGTTAGGTTGATTGGTGTGTCC
>JABJVR010000005.1:112784-157545 GCA_025773905.1 Chitala chitala | reverse complement strand
TGGGATGGGCTCCAGGTTTCCCCGCGACCCTCACCAGGAATAAGCGGTTAAGATAATGGATGGATGGATGGATGGTTCACTCCCCCACCAGAGTATTTGCATATATGAATCTTTAATGCAAATGTTTCAACCTGTAATATTATGTATGCAACAGGATAGAGTTAAAACAGAGTAAAGATTAAAACTATAAATCATTGTGTAAAAGTGAAAATCAGTGTGTTCTGTGAACCCCAGGGCTCAATTTCTGGTCTTGTAAATTGTCACTTTGAAATGCATTTCAGTTGGCTATAGCTGTTTTGAAGTGCATGGAAAAGGTTTGATTTTGTACAATGCGCTGTGACCTTTTGTTTTAACCGTCTTATGAACTTTTGTCACAAACATTTAAACTATAGAGAAAACAATTTGATTGTACAGACCATTACAAATTTATTTTTAAAAAAGGCACGACAAACTTTGTGTCCCTTTTTGCAACTCTCAAGTTTGGTGTGATTTTACCTTTGACTGCAAACTGTGAACACTGTGAGTTTAAAACCTGTAGTTACAGTTTGTCCTGGAGTTTTCTGATTCACCTATTTTTAAAGTTTTATAACACATTTTATTTATTAATAAATAAAAATAAATAAATGAAGTTGATATGCTTTCTAAGGCTTGTTTCAACAGAAAAAAAATCTATAACTATTTTGTTTGAGCCAACTGGACAATGCTGGAAGTATACATTTGTAGCTTTGAAAAATGTACATTCTGTTTAAATCCTAATGGAATAATGTGCCCATATGCCACCACTTGGACTACAATTTGTGTTATTACTGTAGATGTTTATATAACAAAAATTTTAAATGTGTTTATGACACCTCACTTTGCTATCTTTAAATGTTATGAATAAGACATGAGATTTTTGCTCTCCTAGTCGTAGCTGTGCTTTTCAGTCATGTCTAAAAGACGTCAATCTCGTAAAAGTGACCTACATAGTTCTAACCACTGCATTTTCACATCCACCTAGATGAAATTACTGGGATGAGTGTTGGTCTGGTTTGTTTTAAGATTAGACTGTTGACAAAAGTTACCTGAGTTGAGAAGATGTGTACATCCCAGGTGGGCATGGTCTCCTATCTCAAAAGCTGCATTCTCCATCAGTCTCCTTTTGCCTCTGAACTCTCCAGTAAGATCAAATTACATTATACTCACTCAGGTACTCAGGCAGCTTTTGCTGTCACCCAATTCAGACCACAGTATTTCATTTTCAAAAACATATCCAGCTATAGGCACCAAAACAGTTAGATGACTATACTTCAATTAAAACTATGTAATGTGTACGTCTATTTAATTTGTAATGTAGTTTGTAATGTAATTGCAGGTATTGTTAGATGGACATAAACTCAATTCCTTGAAAGATGTAACCTGTTTTACTTTATTTTTTATTTCATTGATTTCCTACTTAATTTTTAATGAAGAATCTGATGCTACAGTGACCTACATTCATTGGTTGTTCTCTAGTTAGAATGAATGCTTGAAGCTTGTTTTTTGTCACTCAGTATTATTGAATCCTAGTGTTATTCATCATATCAAAGAAGCCTCACATTGTGATATCTGTGCTTTTTTCATGTAGTAACACAGCATGTGTACAGACCTTGGCTATAGCGCTGCCTCTCTGGAATCCTTTCTTGAGGGATCGTTCTTGGCACAAGTGATACTTTTTGTTCAGACAAAACCCAGTACTTAAACCTCCCTCCAGAAGCTTTCCATGAAAATGAAAGTGTTAACATGTCTTTACTCCTTGGCGTTTGTAGAGTGTATACAAGACTGTTAGTAGTAATGCCAGCATCTTTTCAGGGATTGGCTTAACTATAGTATGCATTTGTATTGAGTGTCATTTAATGTAAGGTTTAAGTAAAAAATCATAGCCATCCACAGGCCTAGAAAAATACATTCAGAATACGTAATGGAGTGTTGAAAAGGATCTTATTTTCAACATTCCCACGAGTCTCTGAAATAGCAGCTTTTAGGGACACATTTAGTTCAGTGTCATTGATAACAGCCATCCTTTGCCTAACAGCCAACAAAGGAGGGTCATCATGCACAGGACCAAATATGATGTTCTTAGAGTAATCGTATAAATCAATTATAAATCTGTTTAAGAATCGAGTAACATGAAGATAAACACCTACTTCTGCACTATTTTTTTTTTTTACGCAGGCAATATATAAACTCCAATGTGAAAATGAAGATCAGTGGTGTGTTATGCACCTTCTGAAGATCAATCATTTTAGCATGTTCCCTTTTATTCACATTAGTATGAATTGAGAGACACTCCCTTGAATTACAGCTTTGAGCTCAACACAACCTATGACAAGCCTGTAACGTTCCAAAGAACGGAGGCGAGGGTAGAGTCTATTGTGCGAAGGGTTTAATACAAGGAACAGGGCACTGGTACATATACTCAAAAAACAAGGTAAATCACAGGTATCATAATCAGGGCCAACAGCTCTATAGCAAACACAAGGGTTACTTTACATCTAACAACTGGCAAAGGACTAAGAAACCAGTGAGGTACATTAAAGGCACACTAATAGGTGGAATGACACAAGGATGGCAACTGATAACGAAGGAATAACAGGTAGGATAGGACAGAAGGAAGGGCGACATCTAGGGGACAGAGGAAACATGACAGGCAGGGCGTGACAAAGCCACTACAGGATAGTATTAGTAAAAGTTAAAACATTTGCTTGTGTTGTGTTTAACCTATATTGAATTCATACAAAAGAAGTCACAAAAATCAGATGTCTGAAGCAGGCTTCTAATTTCAAGGAAATTTATAGTTTCTTTGTTTGTTTGTTTTTTCTTGCTTCTGATTCTGACTTCTATTTCACCTACCCCTGACCAGCTGAGATACCATTAGATCTGAAAAACTAATTATTTTTTAGTGCACCTTATCACACATACAAATCACCGCTCAGTCTAATCAGCTGAGCCCTGTGTACAAGTATGTCTGTTTTATGAACGATATCCTGTGTTTAGAAAGTATCCACTAGAGATTTGAGAGTAAACATACACTATTAAAGTATATTTAAAAATAGAATTGATGTTACCATGGAAATCCCCAGAACTTTGCAGCTGTTCTTTTGCCCTTTTCACAATCTGTTTCTAAAATCTTAATAAAGATGGTCAGCTACATCTGAGCTCTATTTCAGTCTGTTATGGACAGTATGTACAAACTACCATGTTACTTATAAAAAGCATGTTAGGTAATATTTATGTACCTGTTACAAATAAAGTAAGAAAGTTAAAGTTTTGCACAATGCAATATGCTAAAGAGTTACCTGAACATTTTTTAAATAAAATGTGTTGCCCATATTTGATTGGGTATCTTAATTGTTTGTAAATATTTGTGATTTGCTGAACTTGCAGAACATGTAATCCTCGAAAAAACAATTTCTACAAAAACAGGTCCTACTACACATAGACTGGGGTGCCATAGAGGGGTGGACACCTTAGCATGATTTCAAAGGCATGTGACTAACACTGGACCTCAAAAATTAGAACACAACATCAAATAATATCTTTCACTGGGCACAAAATACCAAGCGGCATCCCTGGACAAAGACACAGCATATTTGTAAATGTAAAGGTGCAAATGTAGTTCTCGCTGAATGAAACAAAACCATTTTTAGAAAGCAGTCAGTGTCTGTTTAAAATGTATACTCAGAAATGTCAGAAAGGATATGGTAGCTTAATGAAACAACCTCAGATTCCTTCAAGAGGATCTGACAGCGCTGCACTTGGTAATGTGTGTAGTTTCCACATAGTACCCAGCCTACAGGTTGGTTTCAAGGCAGCTCAGCTCATGACCGATTATTCCTTTACGCTTTAGTTCTCCTGCTGAATGCCAATCCACAGGAAGCCTGTTCACTCTCTATCACCTCCAGCCAACTGGCTTCATTTGATCACCTCATGGCTTCTTGTGTTGTGAAGAGAGACAATCTGTAGATCTACGAGGCAGCCTTCTGACTACGTCAGATCAGCTTTTAGGGAACCGTGTCAATTGCATCTGATCCTTGTTAATATCCCGCGGCTAAGATCTGCTCCAGCGTCTGCTGCATCTGCATCATTGAAGCACGAGTGTCATGATGTGTCCGATATACAAGATCCCTGACCAAGGATGAGCTCTATGAAGATGCCCACCCATTGCCTGTCTTGCATTTATTAGTGCAAATGACATTTCCCTTAGATAGCCAGATGTCTTCACAATTATGCTGGTGATGTTACTGCTCACAGCTGGGCCGTGGCTACATTTCATGACAGCCTTTAATGCTATTTTTCACATATTCAAGGGGCATTTGCCAGAGTGTGAAAGTGCCATGCTTGCTGCTTAGGTCCTGTCAAAGGCAATGCCTAATGAATCAATGTTAGTTGAGAATCATTCATTGCAATAAACCAATTAATATGCTGAATGCATGTGTGTATACATTGCAATATTCAAACATCAGTGTAGCTTGTTTATTCATGTTGATCCATTTCCTGCTTGTTCTCATGTATCTTGTGCCTTTATTTGCTCACAACCCCTTATGTTGCTGTTCTAATAGTTGAATTTGTCCAATTGCTACCTGTTTCGAACCATATTGAGACAACAGGAGTAAAAAAGTTGACCCTTCTACCAGTCTGTTCGATAACCATTTTGTTTGACGTCTGTATTTTGAACGGGTACAAAAATATATGTGTTTACACACAAGAGGTTATACTGACATTCACTGAAGACACGAAGGATACAGATACGTTGTCTCTATGGTGACGATGATGCCTGTTGCTGTGGCGCTGTGGGGCCGTGGCAGGAGAATGCTTGTTATAAAAAACAGAAGATAAAGCTTAAAATGAAAATGGTTACTGCGACAGATTAAAACGCTGAGAATTATTATTCCGGATATTTAGCAGCCAGAAACAAAAACAGTATACGCTCGTATTGTTGTTTAGTTTCCATTTAATAAAAACAAACTAAAAATAAACAAAATAAAAATGAAATGGAAAAATGAAATAGAACTTTAGACACATTGTGTAGACCAGACAGAAGATAAAAAAGGTCAAGTATCCCAATAAATATATATATTTTAGCACTGACAGTCTTACACATCACTAAGCATTTACGTATATACAGTATGAGTATGGGAGACACAAAAAACATTAAACCTTTTTAGTCTCTGGTTGAAATTTTAATACCTGGATTATATTCAGTTTTAGGATTCTTTCATGTTATGGTGCTTCCAGTCAGTATATGTAACAATTCTGAAAAGTCACAGAAGAATGTTCCAATTTCACATAGTTAATTTCTACACGTATTATAGTGTTTCATCATCACTGATTCTTATTTTAAATAATAACTACAAAGTCAATGCTTTCTTAAGATATGCTTTTAAGATGACAAAATGTCATTCACATTATTAGCTTTAGTCAATCCGAATATGACTTTATTGTGAAAAGCTAAATGTGCCTCATATGTTGTTCGAATATGTGCTCAGTGAGTATGTTGTCTGTTTATCATTTTTCTCTGCTTTTCCAGAAGACCTGAGTTCATTGTGCAAACAGTTTGAATTACAACCGTTAACCCAGCAAACACAAAACGTTCAAATAACGTTAGCTAAACGTTTAGGGAATGTTAGGAACGTTTGGCTAACGTTATTTGAACGTTTTGTGTTTGCGGGGAACATATTAGATGCCCTTCTGGACTCCACTGCTGCAGATATGGTCCAAGGCAGGTAAATGTTTTGCCTCTACCCACAGGGGCCCTGTCAACATGTGGAGCTGCTCTGATAAACTGGGCTGCAGCTTGTGATTGGCTGTCTGTAGTGAAGCCAGGTCATCATACTGCAGAGGGCCACCTGTATATTACTAGGAAGGAACTGGTTGTGCAAGTGGATAAGATGCCAGGTAAGCCCACACAGCTGCCTTTTTATTCCATGTCCTGCAAATTTCATATATTAACACAGATAGTCCATCTTTCCATTATCCATCTGCTTACCCTTTTCTGGGTGATGGGGAGCCCACGCCAGGCAGCCCAGGGCACGAAGTAGGGCACACCCTTTACAGGTCGCGAACCCATCGCAGGGCACGCACACACACACACACACAAAGGACAGTTTGGCCTTGCCAAATATGTCTAATTGTGTGTATTTTATTGTTTATGTAACACAAAGCTGTGTCACTAAGAAAATTCTATCCAATAGTCCTCACTTTTCGAACATAAGTGTTTACTTTCTCACAAGCCCACTGCAACAAATTTAACACTTTAAAAGATGAGAAACACAGTAGCTATAGCGCTAAATACTGTAATATCACAAGAGTATGTTATGGGTGTACGAAAGTACGTCGAGTCCTGAGAGCAGATGTCCACCAGGAGGACCTGTCTACAGCCACATGACTCTCAGTTCAGCATCTCTCTGAGATAAACAGACAACATTGAGAGTGTATTTGCTTCCTGTGTGGAATTGCTGTTTTAACATGAACAGGGCTGATGGTTAATTCTTGACGTTAGAAACAAACACTGGACGAAGTTCTCATGTTCCTCTTGTCACATACATAGATTTAATTTAAATTCAATTTTAACCTCATAGTCCTCAGCAGAGCTTAAAAAACAGATCTGACAGATTGATTATATTGCAGAGACACTCAAAATGTTCTCCATTCACTTTGATTTCATTTTAAATGCATCAGAATACATTGTAGCAGAGACTAAGTGACAAGTATGTTAACTCACAGAGGCCAAATTCTGAGAAACCCTGAAATTGTCTAATTCAGTCTTGTGATGATATAAACGTTGGCTCCTTTTCCTCAGTTTTCTGATCAAAACTGCCACATTATTCAATGTCCCTAAAAACTCTTACCTGCTGTCATTGAATTTTTATTGCAACATTTTCCAGAATGCTAACAAAATTATTATTCACATGCCACAAGTACTGTATGTTTGTATGAAAAAAAAAAATTCATTTTTGATTTTTTTAGAACAATGTGTCTAGTTCTTCAGTACACCATTTAACTGCAAAAGCTGGCAGTGAAGCCAGAAGCACATTTGGATTTCCCAATGGTTACCCACTTACAAAGAATGTGGGAGTGGCATATGTTCATTGCTATAGGTCAGCCACATTGTGCTAGATGGAGTGTTTTGCTTCCAAGTGTCCAAGAGAATAACAGTAGATAATATTTTGTTGAAATTACTGTTAAACCGCAGTGTCATCTAGATCAGAAGCGTGATATTTTTTCTGTATTTTTCTGTATCGTTCTTGTCAAAGTCTTCTCATATCACAGAAGTGGGACACTAGAAGTGTCAATTTCACTAGAACTAGATCTTAAGAAAAGATAAAGGCATTTTGAATGCTCCATATCCATCTAATCTGCCTCCCAACTGTGCTTCCAGTGAAGTCTGATACAGAGAGATCCAATCCAGTTCTCAGCTCAGAAGAGTCTAGTGTAATTTGAATGACACCGGAAAAAAGGCTTTCTTTAAATTCTCTCCCAGTTACCATTCAAACAGGTACGTTTAGTACACAAAAATTCAATACTGCACACGATTGCTGAAAACAACATTAACATATATTTAGGTTCTTAATCAATTTGTAAAGGAAATGTGATGGACTATAGAATCGTTGATAAAACTATTCTGACAGATGTAATCGGAAACTCAGGCATTCAAAACTCCAAGCCAAAATCAGTCTGCACAATCTAAACACATGTCCTGTCATTGCAATTCACCCCAGTTCTGTCAATAACCAAAACTAAAATGGGTTGGATCAAAGAAAACTAATTTTAAAATGTTTCAAAATCTCACACTAGACAAAAAGGAGCACACACATGGCAGTAATAGGAAATTGGATCAGCTGTCGATGTTTATTTGTAGATCCATTGTCAGAGAAGAGAGGCTTGAGAGAGCGAACACACGCGCACACACACACACACACGCGCACACACACACACACACTCATCACAGGCAGCAAAACAAAATAACAAATACATCTTGTCTACAATTACAGTTCATTCTAACTGCTGAGAAATACCCACTCAAATAAATAAATTACATCAGAACCTTTACAAATTTAACTTCACAAAATAGCTCCCCTTCTTTGTTTCTCAAAAGTCTTGAATCTTCCATATGACAAAAAAACTTGCATATTACCATTTATTCATTTTTGCAATTTTGTAAACAGAGGAAAATGCAAAAAAGAAAGCTATAAATAGCACTGGGTTTGTGTCTTGGCTTTCAACAAATGCTAAACAAAACCCATTCAGATAAACAGCATCCTTGGCTCTCTGGAACTGCTTAAAGTTTTTAAACTGGAATGCCTAGCAGTTACTCATTTTTTGCCATGACCCAAATTTACTGAGACCTAGTGTTAATGGTGTGACGTTTGGTGTGAAATGACATTCTGAGTGATCAGTTAAATGAAAAACAGCCATCTGCTGGGCTTATAGATGCCTCCATCAAGCAGAGCAGTAAAAAATGAAAATGGCTGCAGCGCTCCACATTTTCTTTTATTTATATATGAACATGCTCTGAGATCCAATAAGAGGCGCACTGTGCTAAATCCAATGCCTTTTCAATGTATCATTCAAACCAGAGCCACTATCTGTGAGAGACAGCAAGCCTCCAAAAATCGTGACGCATCGGATGTCTGATTTTATTCATACCGAGAAGTTATTCGAGATTAAGATCTTTGTGCATATCTACACTTCAGGATTAAATTATGGCTAAGTCAAACTTTTTTTAAATGTATAATTATTACAAAAGTACCCTATGTACCCTGACCATATTTACAGAATTTATATGCACACATAAGGTTGTAAATTCAATTTACATTCAATTTAAAATAAACGGTGTGACATTTTTCCAGATCCTCTACCTGACGTTAAAGCCGTCTTTAAAACTTTAAGATCTGTCAATTGCCTGAGGGGGAAAAAAACATAAAAAATGAACAAAAACTGTGCAATGACCTTCAATTCGTGTGCGTTTAGCTTGCATTATCTTGAGATAAAAATTTGTTCCTTTCTTCTTTGTGCTTCAAACCCAACAAGGGCACGAGGCGCCGGCCCTCCCTGACGTTAGAGCTCGGTACACGAGTCCTCAGCAGTCTTGAACATGAGGATGGAGTTGTAGATCTTCAAGGCTGGTCCCAGCTTGATACTCATGATCTTGACCAGGTCGACCTGCGTCAGCAGCAGAAAGGCCTCGCCGTCGATTTGCTGCAGAAAGCAGACATCAGCCACATCAAATCTCAGCCTCAGTTTACCCACACCTAAATTATTAGGCACAAATGGGCATTATGTTTCTTTTCTCATTAATACAAACTTATTTTAGCCTTGACTGCTTAAATACTGTTTAAGTGGGTTACTTCATTTTTTCAACTGTACCTATACAATATGTTTCAGCATAAACTAAAACACACGTCCTTTATGCCTTACAAGGAATAAAGGACACTTAAGCCAAACCCCTTCGACACTAGAGCTTGTCCTTATATGGCAACAGGGCAGAGAAAGATAATAAAATAGTGCTGGGTGTTGGGGGCCAGATGCCCCACTCCATCTGGCATCCCAGCTGTTAACGAGAACAGCAGCTGTGATTTCAGTCTCCAGCCTGGCACCACGAACGTGTATTTACGCCTCACCCAGCCATTTATTTGCTTTTCCATTCCAGATTTAGCCCAAGAAATATGTCTTGTTTAGCCTTTACCAAGTCTAAAATATGTGGCAGAACTGAGACTTTCAAATTTTATGTAAATTTTCAGCCACACAACTGCAACCCTGAAAAAACATAAAACAAATAAGCAAGTGAATGCGAGTAATGGTGCCCATTTTCCATTAGTGACCCTTAGCAGAGTGGCAGCTCAGGTCATGTCATGTTGACAGGATTAAAACCAAAGGGGCAGAATATGCACAAATAATTAAAAAAAAAAAAGTCTTCTGGGTAAATTATGGTCTTGCTGAGCAAAAAATAAGAGGAATGGACAGTTTTTAGCTATAAATAACAATAAGGCTTGTGTGTTTTCAGTGTGTGATACTGATCACAATACAAGTTTTGCCTTTCGAGAAAACCGTTTAGTGGTAGTCCCATTCTCTCAACAGTAACAGCGCTCTGAGGCAACTTGTTGCAAAGGTGCGATGGATAAATAAATTTAATTGAACTGAAATAAACAGCCAGTAATTTATTGGCTCTGACAGACAAGGCTCTAGTGGATTTTAATCTGCCAATTCTTCTACCTCTTTTGTACTCAACAGAAACCACCAAACAGTGTCTTTTCCTTTTTTAATTATGTACAATTAATATTCAGAAACACAAGACACAATGATCTACACCAGTACCTATACTAACAGAAAAGTTATAACATCAGATCTCTTAAACCCATTCATGACAAGACCAAAGCACTAATTAGGTGCAAGACATTACATAAAAATTAAAGGATTCAATTACATAAAGTGCACAAGAACCATCATAAAATTTGGATAGAATATCTATCATAAAGGAAGTGCTGTACCATACCTTATCAAACACACAGGTCATGGATATATAATTTTACTAGCCACAGGAGTCAAAGGTACATCACACAATGCCATGCACAGATGTCTTTCACAAATCGTCTTTAATACTGAGAATATTAACAGCTCCTTTAGTTATGCATGTGTCATAACTGTAACATTACCTCCTCCTTGAATGTTCGTACGTGCTCCTTACAGCCTGGGAGGCCCTGGATGAACTGAATCACCTGTAGGGCAAATACCAGATATGACTAGATAACAGCTGTCGCTATGGTGTCCACAGCAGGTCTACACAGCTCAGATCAATTCAAACTTAAACCTCCAGCTACCTTTTGTCTTGTAAAATGCTTATTTGAAAACTAAAAATGAAGGAAATACCCAATTACAGAGGTTACTTGAGACGATGTGTAGAGAGTAGTTGTGGGCCCATAGCTGGGCCAGACTCTGCCTGTCTATGGGAGAGCGGACTGGCTTGGTACAGGAGCCCCACTCACCTGATCTACAGTCCATTCGGCCACCTTGCTAGCAGTAATGCCAGCCACGGTGGGCAGCAGTTTGCTGTGCTTGTCCCAGCAGAGGGGTGTGTTGGTGCAGGGCATGAACACTGACTGGTGTAGTGCCTGCTGAAGAGTCAGTTCTGTGGAAGGGTTTCGGGGAGGGGGGGACATGGTCAATTAATCAAACGGACATATTAGGAACTAAGATGCTATAAGGATTTATAAAGTTTGTGTAACATTGTTTTTCAGCTCAACAGTTTAAAAACAGGACAAGAATAAATCTCTAGTTATTTTAATGACTGCAGATAATAAATGACTGCTATAACATAACTGTGCAGCAGACAGACCCATTACCAGATGACTGCTAGCAGCAGACCCAGACTTCTGGGTCCTAATGAAACATTAACTACCAACGTGATCCACAGATGTAGACAAAGGATTTAGAAACACAGTGGGTAAGATTACCTCACATTATTCAATAACTGCTTGGTTTAACCCAAGAGGAACTAATAAAGTGACCAAAGAATGCGAGCTATAACTGTCAGTGCCATCTCACACATGCTCACTGCTGGCATTAAGATGATGCACTAGGGGTTAAAGTGAAGAATCAGGGCATCAGACATTTTGTGCAAGGGTTTGTGGAAGTAAGCCACATAGGAAATTGGAGGCTATACAGCAGTTGGTCACCAACTGCAAGGAACAATTAGAATGTGTTCAGGACTAAATTCAGGAAAACCCTAAAACAAAGTCACAGCGAGGCTTATTAGCAAATGTCAGCTGAATACTAATTTTTACACCAGTTGTTCTGTTTCAAGCTTACTACATTTTCCATGTACTCACTGTGCAACATGTGAACTGAGAGCAAAGAAAATCCTACCTTATCTTCTGTGGCTGATGAGCAAATGTGCTCAGGGAGACATTTGTTTTGAGTTAGATAAGCATGGTATCTGCTTATTAAACATTTATGGAAACCAGTTCACCGAAAACGTCCTGTGCGTTGCGAAAGTCATGCTGCTGCAAAGTAAGTCTGTTACCAACAGTGTGTGCTGTTCATGTCCTAATTCAATTATGTGTATCACTTGGCAAATGCTCTCAGTAAGTAACGGGTTCCATTGATATATCTCAGCTGTCGGGATATCTGGAGCTGCCCTCACAGACTGAACTGCATGAACTGTGTGTTCATTTGTCATCTAATCACTCTTAACAAGATACAGGCAACAAATAACTTTACTTGCAAAAAACTGAGCTCTGCTGTAATACAGAAGACAGTGAACAGGTTTAAAATCCACAAATCCTAGTCATTCACTTGAGTAAAGATGCTTTGCATATAGCACCTAATTATTTTCCACAAACCCTCTTCATTATTCAGATCATGAGTATGAAATCCCTCCTCTTGTTCCCTTAAGCATTATTTTGCATCCACACACAAGCTGTATATCTTGTATCCTTTGCATGTAAGTGGCCCACCAAGACATACTTATAAAGGCAGGCAGGCCTAAAATAACAATATGTACATAAGAAGGTTACCACAAAACCAAAGAAGGTGCTGTCACATCCCCACTGCCAGTAGTGTCCCTACACATGATAAATACCATAAGGAAGCCTTCCTACCCAGGCCCCTGATGATCAACCCACGGATCTCCTTGCAAGGCCACCCTCTCTCCCACAACCATCACAGGGACAATCCTGGAGAAGCTCCAGGTGCCCCAGACATCTCACTGTCAGCGCGTCCTCGTAACTAGGAGCCGTCTCCATAGAAGCAGACCACACATGCTGTGACTTTCTGCGATGCGGAGAAGCCCTCTCCAAGGCGACTGCTTTCACTGATCTGATGCAGCCCTGCCACTGATGTCCTTGCTAATCAGTGTAATTATTTACAGCCCCTCCTGTCTGCCCTTAAATAAACATGGCCTGTCTTGCATGCCTTTCTCAAAGGAACACTCTTTCATAAACATGTCTGCATGTACTGTACACCTGGCCTTTTCGCTGCCTACCGCTGTCTGTGACTGAAGGTCACGGTGACATTACAACACAGTGAGAATGCTCCAAGCAGAGCACATGCTACCCTTTACTATCAAGAGCCAAATGAAGCAATGCGGAAAATTAGACATTATACTCAAAGAAAAACCGTGAGTTTGAATCCTAATGAAAAGCACCTTGCTCTTGAACTGCAAAGAACACTTCACACTAAAGATGAATGGAGCTGGTCTCTGTGCAGCTGTTCTTAAGCGGTTTACTTGTCTAGGTAAAAATAATGTTTAAACGGTTAACAATGACACCCCCTCACCCATGTCACTACATAGATATGGGGTGCTACAGGGTCTCTGTTCAGTCCAGCACTGTTTTCACTTTAGATGCTGCCATAAGGTAATATTACACGGATGACTTATTAAATATAATATTAACTATCAGTCCTATGGTGATGGCACTCAGTTACACTTTTCCATTAAACCTAATGATAAATTGTCAATTAACACCATAATTAACCGCTTCAACGAATGACAACTTTGTCACTAAATGATAAATCTGAGGTATTGATGTTGTAATTTTATTAAAAGGACGGTTTTAATTTCAGCTCTTGATACTGTGAGACTGCACTTTCCCATACACAATTCAGCATGTAATTTAGGAGTCATTTTACATTCAAACCTCTCATGCAGTTCTCATGTTAGCACAATATCAAAAAGCGAACCATACAACTCAATACATTTCTAAATTAAATCCTCCCTACTGAAGATACCAAGGAACTAACATGGATTTATATACAGCAAATTAAATTATTGCAATGCCGTACTTACCGGGACTATAAACTTCACATTAAATGCTGTACTTTATAGACATCTACAAAAATTACCAGGAACAGAAAGTATGACCACATAAGTCCTACACTCTCCTTGCTCCATTGGCTTGCTGTTAAGTACAAGAGTGATTTCAAGAATGTTCTACTTACACGTAAAGCACTTATAAGGTCAAGTACCAGCATACTTAACAGATCTGATTAATGTTAGTACACTCCAAATCATTCACCAAGATCTCAGAATGTTGGGTGCTGGTACGAGTGGATGCTGCATTTGAGCTGCTGACTCGAGTGTAGCATCATGGGTATGGCTTTTATCTAAAAATTCCTACAGACATCAACACCTAGACCTGGCCTATGGGTGGACTTCACACTGACATTTAGAGTTCTTATTCTTATTTTGCCTTATATAACATTAACATACCCAGAAAGTTGGGCAGGCCATCCACCTTGAACATTTAGTTTTTGGTACTTCTCCTCCACTGTTGCCTGGCTTTTATTTTACATGTGTGTTGTTGAGCATACTAACAAGTTAATTGCCTTGTGGCAACACTGTTAATAATTAAATTAACTGTTGTGAAAGACACTATAATAAACCAAATAAGCAGAAACTCATAATAACGCTGACTGAAGATAACGGTGTTGTGTCATTCAACGAAGGGTAAAATGGGTACTGCACATGCGGAAGGAAACCAAACAAATGAACAACGAAAACAGAACATTTTCAAATCTAAATATATCCCAGCAGTTTGTCAAAACCCCAGCATGATTCTAAAGTCTGTGCTCAGAGAATCAGGGAAACATATTCACTTTACAGCTCAGGTTGAGTTTTGAAACCGCTTCGGCAGATCTTAAACGAGCCAGCACATGTATGACCAGGCGTGCATGTACATACCTTTGGTTTCCACTACGGAGGACACTTCACTCTCCACCTCCTCTTCCTCCTGAATCTCCTCTACCTTCCTCTGCTTGCAGGGCCGTCCAACCCTGAGGACATAGCAAAGGACAGGATGAGCTGCTGCAGAGACAGAGTGTCTTCTCTGCGTGTTCCAGCACGACGTCTGCCATAAACATCTCAGCAACAACCCAGTGTCTGGAGCAGAAGACAGTACACAGCGTGCTCCAACATGCCATACTTAAACGCAGCACGGAAGTCACAGTGTCGTTACAAAATCAACAAAAGCATCCACCAGAATTTCGCGAGCACAAACTGGTCTGCTGTCAAGGGCCTGTACTGCAGTAAGACAGAATAACAAATCATAGGGCTTTTTTCCAACCAGACATTTTTTTTTTCCTTCAACAAGGGCTTTTTTTCCAGAATATATGCCTTTTGCACATCTGAGCTCATATAAGGATTAAAAATTCACAAGGTTTCCATGACTAAAAAAATAACCATGAGCTAATTTTGCTAACATCTTTAAAGAAAGCAGCACATTCATTTATACTCTAATGGTTTAAGTGCTATAAACCTGTGACTGTGAAATCAGTGACAGACACCTAACCAGTCCGTTACGGGTTATGATCTTACAGGCAAACTGGAAAGTAAATAGAATCTTGCAAAAAATCATCCAACTCAAATTTACCAGGCAGCACCCAGCATCATATACATTCGAGACACACGTTCCTTTTAGGTCTTTGCTGCACAATTATGTTTATTCATGAAACAAATTAGCGTGAAACATTAACTAAAAATGAACAGAAACTGAATCAATTCCGTGATTAGAACAACTCCGCCTCAGCACACGGATACACATTTAGTCATAAGCCATGAAACACCAATAAAAACGAAGTCTAATGTGAACATTCTGTCGCCATATCAATATAAAGCTGTCATAAAATTGTTATATAGATACAAGAAATTCCGAGAAGCCCCTGGGTCTCCAGCGAATGCCTTTGACAAATATAGACAAGAATTCAGACAAGTGAGAAAGCGTGACAGGGCTCCTCTTATTACGGCTGTGTAAACATAATAAAACAGGCAGCTGCGTTCTGCTGCTAGCTCCTGTCCCACGCTCTGACAGCAGGAAGGGAGCCTGGAAACCGTCTCGGTGCCGAGCGCCCGGACCCAACGGGCTCCAGTGACTTCGTGCAGTGGACCGTCTCGCCGAGCCTTCAAAGGAAGCCAGTGTCGTTAAGACAGGACCGGGGCACACCGACCTTCTTTTTGTCTCGCCTACAACAGGCTTCTTGGGCGCAGGTTCGGCGCCAGACGCATCTGTGCTCTTCGCTCCACACGCTTCGCCTGGTTGATGCAAGTCGGCCGTTGTCGGTTTGCTGAAAAACAAGAGCAGGGGTAAAAAGTTGGGGGGGGGGGGGGCACTCAGCTCGGCTACAAAGGGTGCTGCCGCTTCAATCCAGACGATGAACAAAACCAGCTCTTTTTGGACTGGAAAAGTTGGAACAATAAAAAGCTGAGAGTAATCTAGAGCAAACAGCGTTTACATCTCACTGTAATTAGAACACTGGTTGCCTGTAATTAATGTCAGTGTACATTTAGTGTTATGTATATAGTTGTGATTGCTAACTGCCTTCAAAACTGACACGGGCCTCCAGCAGAAACAGAGAAACAATGTATTTATTCTCAGCTGCAGCTTGTTATTTTGTTTGATTTCACCGAGCCAAGGTTACGCGTGCTCTAACTTTTCTTCCTGGTTTTTCATCCAGTTAGCCTAAACAATGTGTTTGGATGTAGATTATGTCAGGCTCCGCTGGCATGTTTTTAATTGTATCATAAGTCTCACTCGGTGGGAAGGGTGACTGCGTCCCCAGACGGTTCTTTTTTGGTCCGGACCATCGCTGGGACCGAGGCGGGCATCTCTCCGCTGAGCCGATCCGGGCGCGCCGACTCCTTGTTGATGTTGATGTCGGAGTACGGGCACCCGACTGCGCTGAAAACGCAGGAATGCACAGGAAACAGGAAGCAGACCTCAAATGCATGAAGAACTTTTCCTCCAAACTATCTGCACCCCCTCCACACAACATGACAAAGACCCCAGGAAATAAATACACTGACTCAAAAAATGTTCTGGTTTAAATGGACGGAGGAAGGTAACAAAACGTATACTGGTACAAAACAGGGAAAATAAGAAAATAACTAAAGATGTGATTTTCTCAATGGAAAAAAAACCAAGTGATTTCTTTGGTGAACACCACCAGAGGAGCACTTTCAGCTTGGTATATAAATTTTTGCTTATCTCTGCATCGCCCTTGTTTCTCAAGGGGAAAAACGAGCACAAACAAAGGAGCATTTGTGTAAACAAACATATATTTGCATATAAACAAGAAGCAAACATGAGGCACGCAGCAACAGCTGTGTCATATTGCAGACATAAGCCTTTCCGTTATGCTCGGCTGTCTCTGGTGAGAACGAGAGCGTGCTTCGTAGTGCTTCCTGTTTGTCTTCACAATAATGGCTGACCTAATTGGGTACAGAGCCCTGTCATTACATGGCCAGCTTTGGGCTAGGAGTGAGGACTGTGGTGTTTTCAAGCTTTTACGTTACACACCATACGTACGTCCCCGGTGACTCGACGCAATCAGTCACCTATGCGCCGCATTGTAAACGATGCAAAGGGACGTATTTTTAACCTGAGCTTGTCCCCTTAAACTCCTGCAATTATTCCAGTATGTTTCCAAGTTCTAGTGCACAAAAATAGGGCTGCAACTGCAGGGAGCCACGTCTGTGGCAGAAAAAGGTCTGGGTAAGGATCAGGAGGTGGCAGTTCTGTTCCATCTGGTTCTACAGTACCAAGCACACCAGGCACCGCTGTTCTGAGCCAGGCAATCAATATCTCCGCGGGTCACCCTGTGTCCAATTAGTCGCATGCGTGTACAGTCAAGCCACCTTGACTTACTCTTTCACGGAGAAATCAATTCGGTGCGAAATTGACCTCCCATGTTGTTTTTTGCATCACACCTTGGCGATTATCATTTTTTATAATTACGGGATTCAATTCACACGTGAGTAAAATGAATATGTAAAAAATACAAAATGAACACTCCTAGTGTATCCAGCCTCTATTAGCATAAAGACAGATAAATACGCTTTAAAGAAATGTACCTCTAACTTTAATGTTATTATGGAAAACTGAATCATCACTTAATATCTGTGTACAAACAGACCAGAGATCATTTGCTATCCATCTAGCTGTTTACAGCTTCCCCTTTAGCCAGACGGTTTAGTGCTGTTGCTATAGGTCTTTCCACTCTAGCATGATGTTGTGCTATCCAGTGAGTGAACAAATACAGTAAAGGGGGCGAGGAATTACCTGTGATGGCCAGAGTATCGGGCACCTTTGATATGGCCCACACCTTTGCAACCTGGAGTGGGGCAGGCGCTCTGTACCTCCTGGGGACCTGTGAAGAGGAGGGAGAGCACAGCTAGGTACCACTCAGGGCACATGCATGCGTTGTAGGTTGTATACGCAAGCGCACACCCACACATGCACACACATTATCTGCGTAGCACATATAAGATAGCTATTCTGGTTTCACTACAGAAACCATCGATTAAATCTGATGCCTTCATGTTCAAGCTCAAGTCTCAAGTAACCTTGCCTATGGACTTGGAGACAGGTATCTAGCAACCGCTCCAGTATATCTGCAGGTCCAGGTCCATCTTCCTGTTACCATGGACACTGTTACACAGACACAAACTAGCCGGGAAGATGGCTAGAGGAAAAATACTGTTCGTCTTGCAGAGCTTTCTTGGTGAATGCACAATATTGATTTGTGCTAAAGGGAGAATCGTGACCCATCACAATCAGCAGCGTTTCAGAGTAATTTTTCCTTTCACCGTTTGCCTCATCGACTCCTGCTCTGGAGAAAGACCTCGCCAAATCAATGAGGACAAACAGCTTTCTGTTTGAGAGAATCTACAACTCTCTTTACAGTTGATAGACAGACTACACAAAGCACCATCCAGCAGCTGCAGAAATTTAGCGTGACAAAAGAGCAGGGAGAGGAGGGGGTCACTTACAGATGGGGGGCTGAAGAGAGTGTCCTGTCTTAGCACACCAGCCGGCAGGATGGATGTCCGGGCTGTCGGCATCCACCCAATAGTCATACTCATCAGTCCAGCCGTCAAAGTGGATCTGTGGGAGAGCCCCAAAACACGCTGTGTGTAACACACATCAAGTTTATTTCTACATGCTTCTTAAAATAAATAAAGTGGAGCCTACGACTGGAGGATTCTCAGGATGATTCATTTATACTTTTGCAGCTGAAAGGGATGTATACGGACCGGTTTGCTGCCAACGCAGGGGAAACAAAAAAAATCAGCTGCATCGACACACACACACACACACACACACACACAAGTCCTGCATTGCTGGATAGAGACTTGTAGCAGTAGTACCACCTAAAAAAATCACCAGTTTAAACTGTCTGGCAGATGAAAATCAAATAATATTCCTAAAACACAGTGCTTGCTGATTTCTGATGTGTGGTTAAGAGAACAAGATTGATTTTTGTGGACATCAAACCACTGAGGTGGGTTAGAAGACTCTCCACATGTAAAACAGACCTTCCTGTCAGCTAGTGTGTGTATGTGTGTGTATACCTCCCATCCAGGCAAAGGCACAGCAGCAAATTAACACGTAAGTGTGAGGGCTGGGAAGGGGCGGGTCCTGGGGGAAACACAAAAGCCGAAGGCTTCTTACAGCATATGGGAGATGGACAATAAACAAAGAGATGATGTGATGGGCCAGATACAGAGATCCAATAAGACAGAGGTTAGATACAGAGATCCAATAAGACAGAGGTTAGAACTGGTGTAAAATGAATTGTGTGCTCAGAACACACACTGCTGCCCCCTGTGGGCCAGTGCTGGTGCTTTGGTCAATCAAGACTTCTCTGTGCATTTACCCAGTCAACTGTTTCAAGGCTGACAACGGACACATTGCCTGTCACTTCCCAGTGATTTCTAAAACGTCATTCTGTTAACAAAACTATCGTGGAAAAAACCAACTATATTGTAATAGCTACATTTCAATTTTAAATATATACTGTACATACTTGTCCGGTATAATTCTGAAACGTTTCAGTCACTGGTTAGAATCTACATCTAAATTGTTTAGTTTAAAATGCCAGTTTGCATCCTTTTTTCTTATAATGCCCATGTCTGTGACCTTCAGCTTATAATGCCCATGTCCTTTATTTTATGATGCCCATGTCTGCATCCTTTCATTTAAGTTATAGTGTACATATTGCACTAAGTTAAGGAAAAAATATTTAGAGCATCTGATGAATGGACTTGAAGAATAGTACAGTTTTACCCCAATTCTGTTCCTTTTTAAAAGGAATTATGATTAAGAATTTTCTGCACAGTGAGGGATGGGGGGTGTGCAACTTTTTTTCCCTGAACATGACCCAATTACCATCTGGTCACATTCCACTTCCTTAACTACTACCATTCGTCTACTCACCATACCAAAGTAGCACATACCACACACTTAGGAAGAGGTCCAGACAGGTCTGTGCCTAGTTTAGCATACTGGTTTTTACTGTTATGTAGCCACAAAGGAGGTAAGGACTGCAGGAATCTCACCTTAATTCTGTGGTCGTCAGTATCCACCACCGTGGCCACTCTGACAAGCTGGGCGTTCCTCTTGTCCACCACCTCCAGCTTCATTCCAATCTGGAAGCTGTGTGGTGGCTTCTGACAGACCAACAAGCGGGTTTCGGGTCAGGGCACAGGTACACGGGGAGCCACGGACCTGCTGTCAGGAGGCTTCACGGTTTGAGGGAAAACAAAACCTTACCGCTTTGAAGGCTCTTGCTGGGGCTGGAAGTGAGTTGGTTCCCTCCAAGTATTGTTCCCAGGAGAAACTCTTCACAGTCTGATAGCCTTTTGTGTGTGTGTGTGTGGGGGGGGAGGGGAGTTAGAGATGATTGTGTGAACAGCAAAACGATGACTCAAGCAGTCACTCATGAGCAAGGAAAATATATTCTTGTGTCATTTAATGGTATGACAGCTCAGTGCGGTAGGTCACTCGAGATAAGAGGCTCAGCAAACACAAGAAAAAGGAATGAAGCCGAGGCGTGAGCAGGGAAGTGAGTGACGAAGCCTCTGTTACAAGCTCAGATCTACACACTGTAGTGAAGCTCCAGAAGCAGTGAAGTGAGTAATGAAATGTCTGTGGTGAAGTTTCAGTAGCAGTGAAATGAGAGATGACGTCTCTGTCTCAAGTGCAAAGCTGCACTGTAGTGAAGCTCCAGGTGAGGTGCTCGACCCAAACCACTTCAGAGCAAGTGAAACTGCAAGCAGGTCACCTGGGGAGCAGCAACATTCACACCTACCTGGAGGCGTTGTCAGGGTTTTCCCGTTCTTCTGACACCAGCCAACTGGGTGGATGTAGGGACTAGTTGCATCACACCTGCAAATGGAAGAAGTTAGCGTGCCTGAGCAGAGACAGCGCAGAACGTTGGCGTTCAGCTCTTATGTTCCACAGACGAAGGTCAACAACACCACGACTGTTATGCAAGAAGCAGCTCTGGAGACATGCCATGAAAACAACAGCATTTCTTCATAAAGCCATTTACTCAGTGATGACCTCCTCTAAGGCATTTTTTGTGTTGCAAATCAACTTGGCTAAGAATAACCTTATGAAATACTGAGGAGCACTAAGAAACCATGTGGCCCACCTTTCATGGCACACCGGGTTACTGAATTGTCATTAGTACTGTTATTTAAAGGCAACCAAATGATCACCTTTCCCCATTATGCTGCTTAACAGTAATTATGCAATTAGGAGGTTCTTAAGTTGCTGCTAAAAAAGACCACTGTTGTTGGAGGTCTTTTCCAGTGTGTGCACAGTAGAAGGTGCCTAGAGTGACACACCAATTACGGGATATTAAGTACAGTACAAACTGGTGTTAGTTCCATTGATTAATAGTCCCTTGTCAGTTGACCTGCTCGCTTGGAAATTGTCAACAGGGCAAGAGAGAATCACTAAAGACAACTATTTGGCAGAAAATTACATCCAAGTCAAATAACAACTTGTGACTTTTCCTGTAAGTGATTATATGGTTTAAACATAGTTACTACATCAGGCACTGAGCTCAGCTCCACTGGTCAGAGTTGGTTATTCCCACTACTGTCTAAACCCACTGTCAGTGGTCTATATTCGCTTTCAGGGAATCCTGTTATTATTACACTGGCCTCATGGTGATTGATATTACCCTGCTGTTTAGAGGCTGACTGAATCACTATCTATTAGCAGTTATGTGTCTACAAACTGTCAAAACGCCATCATTTACATACAGTCTGAATTTGCCACTATGACAGTCTTTTCCACCTTTTCGTGCGCGTGCACACGCCCCTGTGTTAAACATACTCACAACGTAGTGCTGTGCCACTGTTGTCCATGCTTTGTCTCCAATGACAGATAGACACTTTATTAATCTTCAATGGGAAATTCTGTTATTACTGTAGCAAGACGTGGTTACAACTAGTAGTGGGATACAATAATAAAACTAAAAAAAAAAAAAAAACTTAAGAAATTAGAGCTGAAATTAAAAAAGAAATGAAAGAAAAATAAGAGAACATTTAAAGGAGCCTAAATATAATATTAAAAAAGTATTACAATATACAGTATATTACAGCAATCTGTGCTATTCTCTATAGTGCAAATCTTGTAGATGTCAACAGTAAGGTGTGTTTATAGAAGTGGCCTGATTAGGATCTGCTGTCAAGGCACTAGCCCAGGTCTGAGCTCCACATTCCTACGCCCTAACACTCCTCCCCTGCTTTACCGCTGGCCTTAAATAACAGTACCCTGCCAGGCTAAGCAATCCATTTTGATTCAGTAGCCCTGGTGTGGATGTGGATTCACTGCCAACCCTGCCTCACTCCAGAACTTTAAAGGCAGGGTTGCAGTCTTTGTAATTTTCAAAGTATGAACACCAATGACATGAGGAAGCAGAGGATATGGTGTTTATGTTCGAACGATACAAGACAATCTTTCATTCATTTAACGCTGATGTTAATGCTGGCCCACACTATGCATTAATTAAAGCAGATTTAGCATTATCTTTTGATTTTTAAAAACACACAGAAAGTCAACTTCTAGCCACTAGAGTAAAAAATGCCTCAAAGTATTATCTGATGTATTTAACACTGAAAGCTAGCATATTTCTCAACTTCGGTTAATTGAAGCCAAAAGGTTACCAATCGAAGTAAAAAAAAAAAAAAAATCAACACTTTTGCGCCCCCAAGTGGTTACATTAAAATCTACAGACAAACATCTTTCATTCTTTCATTTTTCTGCAAAATAAGTTCAAACTGGTGCCAGTGATTTTCAGCTGCACAGAGCCTTCTTCAGTCTTCTATTGAGGTTGATCACTGTTATTAAATCATCACAGCTATAATAACTATGCAAATATCTCCCTGGGTAAAATTATTTCTAATCATGAATGAATGCAATTCACACTTGTCCTCCAAATCAATACAAGGCAGTCATCACAGTTCAAGCTGGAGCACAATACAGTCTGGAATTTTTTTATAATAACAATATATAATTTTTATATAATAATAATAATAGTAATACTACGAACATCATTAATCAACCTGTTAAATTCAAAATAACAAAGTTTTCTACCAGTACTACTCGTTAAAAATTAACTGCCTAAAAATAAGCTTAATGACAGATACTTGAAGCAGTGTTCTAATTATTTTCATTTTAAGGAATGGTTGAGTTGTACACGTTTGCTGTAAGTTAGTAATACACAAACGAACATAGGCAGTGAAAAAAACGAAATGAGTTGCCAAAAGGAGCTCTGTATGGGTTGATTTTCATCTAGATAGCTATGCAGTGCAAGGACAACACACTGCAACGCTGCAGTCATGTTCACCAGCAGTACATCTTCGAAGCGATACCACACCAGCAATATACATCCACAAGCCCTGACAGGCAAAGAACAGTCATCCCCTTCATCCATAGCAAAAAGCAAAACTGCATGAGATATCAGTGAAGGAGGAGACTTGTGGCCACTGCCAGTGAAAATGGACGAGACAGCCGATGACCAGGAATGCAACGATGGCCAAAAATGCCACAACTTTTTCTACAGCAAGAAAACTACTCATCTTGGGTAGACAACATTAAAATTAGATAATTATTTGAGTGATGTCCCACCATGTCTGGATGAGTATCCACTTCAATGGTGGAAAATAAAGTTTGAGATTCTGATGACAAGCAAATTGGATGAGACACTATTTGTGCATAACCAAGACATCAGTGCTGACAGAGCAAGTATTCATCCCTGTTGGTGTGATGGCAGACTTTGTTAAAGATGAAGGAAAAAAATGCACTTTTTTAACTTCAAGCAGGACTAGTGATTAAAGTAGCATAAACTAAATTTTTGCTTGTTGCAGGAGCTGAATAAAAATGTTATAGAACAAAACAGTGTTAAAATATAGAGTCGTTGACTCTGAATTTTAAAATGAGTAATATACGACTGTAGGCTTGTAGTCGACCGATGACGAGTCGTTGTCGGTCAAAATAATGTCTAAAATTAGCATGCCTAATTAATGCTGGTATTACCAAGCAATTCTCTGTAGCTGGGTTTTTTGGGTTTTGTCTTGTAAAAGGTGTCACTGTCAGGACTGCACTGAAGGAGATGTACAAATGAAAAGAGGAAGAATAAGGACGTCTAAACTTTACCAGTAGTCATAGCTTTCATCCCAGTTATCGAAGTGCACCAAAAATCTGCTATCCACCATGTCTGTTACTGTGGCAACACAGATGAAAGTCGGGTTTTTCTTGTTGACGGCTTCCAGCTTCATTCCTATGCGAAATCCTGAAGGGGTGACAGTCTGGAATATAAAATCAGGCTAATTATTCACTCCTGAACATGACACTGAGACACCTGTGTGTTCTCTAACAAAAATACCTCCACCACAAAATATTTCTCACACAGCTATCTCTGGCTTATTATCTGGTTTGCAACGACCAAAAAGAATACAACTTTTTCCAAGATTGATAAGTGTTACATTCAAGGTGTTAAAGTGGAGGCTCTGGGGTTGGGGGGGGTCCAGGATCCCCTCACTCACCATCAGGAACCCTTAAATGCCACAGAATTTAAACTTTGTGATCTCTCCTGAAAATAAGCTTATAAAAAAACAAGTCATGACCTTATAAATTCTACAACATCCCTAACTGAGTCTGTGAGAATTCAGAAAGTACCATATGTTGTTTCCTTCCACATTAACTTACAGACTATAGTACCCAAACATATCTCAAAAGGTTGTTAAATTTTGAATTAATCACTTAAAAATATGATTAATGAAAGTTATTTTGTTACCACTGAAGCTGGCATCAACATGATGCTACTTCTGTAGGCAAAGAGTGGCTACATTACACCATTCTGCGCTGCTACATATTTAAATTACTATGTATTCTGTACTAATGAGTACAGTCATCTTCTGAAGTCTGAAAAATAATCACTTAAAATATTTAACTGGATATCCATAATTTAATTTCACTTAGGGAACCCTCTCCCAACATGCCAATTCTTCAAAAACAAATGGAATTATAAATGCAAAAGCTGTGTAATTATTCAGGTGGAGTGCTACAGTACAGAGCGCAGTGCATTTGTGTGCTATACATTGTCCCCCAAAGAACCCCACCTAAATCCCAGTTTCCAGTAATGACATTTAACATGACCCTCCCTGCAGTACCAACACCAACAGCACACCAACAGATAATGACTTCACCAGTCCACCAAAATGTATACGTCTGCTCTGTCTCTGAGCCAGCCATGGGTATAGGCTGCCGTCTGTCCACAGAGGCACCAATGCAGTGATTGGTGTTGCAACTGGCTGCAATGTAAGGGGCACCATCTAAAATGTTGCCTAGAGCCAGCTCTGCATACACAAAAAACCTTTGTATTCTCCTTCTATAATTTGTGACATATAAGTGAATGCCCTTGTAAAGAATGTTCATACTCCATCACTATAAGTGTCTTTGTAGACTCATATTTGTTACTATTAGTAAATGCAACCACCAAGCCTTTTAATGTTGTACCCCTGCCTTCGTACCTTCAGTTTTTCAGCTTCACAGAGTTCTGAATGACATTAATGTAATTCTACCTCTGAAAGGCTTAATCTTTTTCACAAAACGTTTTCCAGCAGACAGTACACTCTGTGCCGTACACAGTGAGAACCTATGACGAATCCGTGTGCTTTTTTATTTTTACATTAATGAAACGTTTATCGCTAAAAATGCCCCGCCAAACGTCATTAAAGGGCTGCTGTCACTACACAGCACTATTCGCCCTGAACACTGAGTCATACGCCATGCCTCAAGCAGACGAGCATCGGGTGGTATTAAATGGCACAGACGCAGTCCATTAAACCGCATTAAATCACGCTACTGTGAGGAACAGTGATGCTTACGATGGCAACGATGAAGATGAAGAAGGACAATCTTCCTCAACTAAATAAGTTTATTATTAAAACTGGAAATAAAAATACAGCACGCAAAACTACGATTCGATTAAAGATGTACAGGTGCATCTTCATGTAAAGTTACCCTAAGCAATAGTCCTGAGTCCTGAGTCTTGTGTTAAGGTTCTTATAACTTTTCATAGAGCCTCCACACTGAAGTTGCCTACACAGGGTTTGAGGCCCTGTCATGTGGATCTCATGCACAAACATGCACCAGTGTCAACTGTACACACACAACCCTTCCACACCTGTAATTTAAGGCTCTGAAAAGATCATTTAAGGCTCCCCAGATAGAAACCATGGCCAGTGATATAATCCTTTATCCTCAAAACAAGACCATTAAAAGTCACAGAGAAATACTTTTTACAAGGGCCTTCATTTAACACGTCTACATTAGCACACTGCATTTTGTTGCCTGCTGCAGAACCTAATTCTCCCCACATGGAATTTAATGGGGAAACACACAGCATTCAAAGCAATGCATGCAGCTTTTGACGTTTCACACACACAAAGGTTCAGGTTATGCGCTCATTATTCTACATTACTTCAGGCCAAAGCCGAACACTCACCGTGTTCTGGTTCTCAAACAGGGCTTTGGGCGCTGCCTGGGCCCGGCACAGCTTGATGTATGACGGCCAGCTGAACTCCTCGTCCTTCATACCTGCACAGTTCGATCCAAAACTGAGTGACATGCATCTGGAATTGCTTCCATATTGGATTTGCTTGTATCTATCTAGAAGTGTTTCATTTCCATCAATTCTGAAATATCTGTAACAGCAGTACATCACAGTATGTCCATAACTGTGTTTTTGACTGGACTGATAAATGGCATTCATTAAACTGTTAGACATCTATCTTCAGTTACCTTTTGGAGGGTGGAGCTTATGTCCTGTTTTTTCACACCACCCTACAGGGTGAATGTCTGGAGAATTGGAATTTACCCAGAAATCATAGCAGTCGGAATACTTGTCGAAGTGCAGACGGATTCTTTGGCCTGAAATCTGAAAATAAAACCAGAAGATTAGCATTAATATGCTGCATTACCCTCATGAACTGTCACAAAACTGTAGTCAGCTACATGGTATTTCAGAATCATTTAGTTGTGGAAGGTGTCGACACTGACTAGATTTAAATAAGATGAGACAACGCAGAATTCTACAATTAGTGTTTTTAGGGAGTATCTGCAGCAGACAGGTTGTTCTTTTAAATGTGAATGCAACTTCGTTTCCAATTAAGAACTGTTGGGATCTTGGGCAAGCTGCATATACACATCAGAGAAGCTACACACAACACAAAACATGATGATCATTATATGAAGTCTTGCTTATTTAAGCAGGCAAGAAAACAACAAAGTTTTAAAAATGGATAGTAATGACTTTGTGGGCTGTTCACTGTAAACAGCTGCAGGTAAACAGATGTTCTGACAAATTATAACGCAATAAGAGGAGAATAACATGTTGTCAGAGCAGGTGAGGGAGCGCTCTGGTAAACGGCACAGTCCACCTCAGCTACGGAGAGCACGCAGTACATGGATGGGTGCTCCGGGTCCACTCCTTCCATCTTCATCCCAACCCGGAAGCCATTCTTATTTTGTGGGAATGACTGGTACTGAAACAGAAATGGTCCCATAACACAACCGCTACAGACGTTAACCACAGTCAGTCAAATCAAAACCTTACAGGCATTATTTTTCAAATCCACCAGATAGGAGGAGATTACTAACTTGGTTTATCTAACACGACGACCCTATGTGTTACAAGAATGCAAAGTTTAACACATTTACTTTTGCACAATATAAGCACAGACTTAAGTGTAAAAAGTGCAAGCTAATCTAGATGCTTACAAATAGGTAAACAGCAATTTTACTGCATAAATAGTGAAGGGAAAGTGTGTTATGTTAATTAATGTTAATCTGAAGCAATTATATCCATTAAAATCCATAATTATAACATTTTCAATTTAGAATACTCCAATGCTACAACAGGTTTCTCAGGCACCAGTCATAAGAAAGGAAAATACCATATACCTAATTTTTACCATAAAACAAAATACAACACTTGAAACTAAATATCTGTTGACAAATCAACACTGGACTTTTTTATTAATATTTTCTGACTCACACCTCAGGCTTGGTTCTGTACCACAATTTTTTTGACAGTGAATGTTACAAACAGACTCATATAAACAAAATACAGAAACAATTAATGCATGTGTAACATTATATTTAACACCTCGTAATGTCAACGTTAAATCATAGAATATTTTTACAGAAAAATCTACAATGCTCACAAAGACATTCTACAAGCAAAACTGATTTGCTCTTCTATGTGCTATTATACTCCCCATATGTCCAAATCTCAAACAAATACTATCTCAGGACTACAGATTTAACAGGGACATCACAGATACTGTTATTTCTCCACTGGACCAGCTGGTTCACTGACAGCTGCATGGAGACCAGCTGCACAAAAAGATGACTTTATGTTTTAATACTCTACACTGAGAATCAAGTATTTGCTTCCTTATTTTCTGCGCTATAAAATGTTAGCAAGGTAAACTAAATATAAGCAAACACACGCTCAGTCGAAAAGTTGAATGGGTTTGGGTGCTGAATCCACAAAACTCAAATTGTATCAAAAAGTGAAGGATGACAGCACTCCAGTAACCGTGAAATTTAATCAGTAACAAGCACAAATGTTCCGGGGCTCTGCCCTTCATCAGTGTGCAACACACCTGTAGAAAACCTCACAGCTGTTTTTTATAAACAATGTTGGATCAAGGGACAAAAACAGGAAATGCGGAAATAATCTATAACAAAAAAATTAATGGGAAAAATAAATAAATAAATAAATAAAAGATTAAGGTGGTGTACCTGGTTTTTCAATAATACAACATGATAATTCATTAAAAATTTTGGTGTGACCCTCGTATGTGATAGAAAGATACTTTTGAATACAAAGTATGAGCATATACTTTTACCATGGTATACTTCTACATCTAAAACAGTAAATGATTAATATCCCTGCTCTGTTACCTCTCACAGAGGTACTTTGCATAACTGTGCAGCCACCAGTACTGGACACGATTTTTGCCATTTAAGATAATTTTGAATCATAAACGCTATGTTGTAACTGACGTTTAATGAAATCCAATAACCTACTGGTGTCACAGAAACATACTGAACATACAGAAACATCTGTCTGTAAGCAGCTAACCTCTTTAAAAAGTTTGCTGGGGGCAGCAATGGATTTCTCCTGCTCCAAGTATGAAGCCCAACACCACACTTTCCTCTTGCCTCCATAAGGAACAGCTGTAAAACGTGAAAGAGAAATTGAATATATCTAGGATAAGCATGAATTATCAGCAAACTTAACCAAAAATACACAGATTCATCTGGAAGACATATAAATTTGAATACGATTATGTTTAATTTCTGTAAAGTCTATTTTACTGGCTAAAGACACCGTACTTTTTGTTGTGACTGTTCTTGTGCTAGACAGCTGTCTCTTTCACTGCCTGTTTAAAATGCAACATCAAGCAGGCCCCCACTTACTGTGTTTCAGCAGTGCAGCGTCCCCCCTTCTTTTTCGGCGGCCCCGATTTGGCCCTCGCGTCGTCTTCCTGTCTGCTTTCTCTTCCTGTTTGGTTAGGAGGCACACAAAAGTTTGCAGCTTTCAGTTGTCATTTGTTCTACCTCATAGCATACAACTTGGTGAACAGCTCCTGAGAAGATTCTTCAGCTTCAAAGCCATGAGTCTGAAATTAAACCAGAAAAGAACTGCAGGACCTTCCTCTCACAGCGGTATAAGGACTGAGTCTCTCACAGACAAGACAGCAAACACAGAGCACAGTAGGGGGCTCATCAGTGATAAGCCAGCATATACAGATAACAAGCATGTTGTGATGCCTCTGCAGGGGAGATGCTGTGAGGAGATCTCTGTCTGAACAAACCGTATTATTTGCATATAGACACAACATTGAACAACATATAGCAGAAGCTGATGGTATCTATGTGGCCATGTTCCACTGATAAAACATGCTGCCCCATTTTGCCACCATTTTAATGGTTGGTTAAACTCTTGCAAAAGAGTTGTTGCAAAAGAGCAAAAACAATGTCACGATAAAGTCATGAGCTTGACACCTACGTAGTCTTCATCATCGTCCTGGACATCTAGCAAGGTGTCCATCTCCTCAGATGGGCTGCTGCGTGATGGGGTGCACCTTTTCCTCCCCGTACCCACGGCCTCCCCATTGGCACTGGGTGACTCCCTTCCTGCACTGGCCTCCCTAAGAGCAGAAAAGGGAAAGCTGGGGTCAGCTGCAGAGATCTGGTCAGAATTACAGGATACTGCAGCCATAGGAACCCAAATCCACAATACTGTGTGGAGGCTATTTAAAATCTCACAATTTCCACACACAGTTCATATCGCCAGTGCACACTTGCAACATTCTCTTCACTTATTACTTATATTACTGGTTTCGTCATGTTCCTTCCTTATTATGCTGCTGGTTAAGGGATGATATATTTTTAAGGTAGCAATATTATCTTAGCATAAAACGTACTTTACTTATCTCAGACATTTTCTGCAGAAAAATTCATTGAGACATCAGTATATCATTAAATCAAAGACCTTTAAATGTTCTCTCCTACTGGTTCTCTGCATGTTCTTTATCCTTTTGTGTCAAAGTCTTCCTCTTAGGAACCTTTTCAGAAATGCTGGGAGCATTTTGGACCAATTATTAAAAATGCAAAATTTATTTACAAACCACAATACAGATGATCAGTTTCAACCTTAAATATGTTGTCTCTGTGCTGTATTCTACTGAATATATGTCAGGAAGGACTTGTAAACCATTTTGTTTTTATCTATATTTTACAAAACGTCCAAAACATTTTGGAATTGGGTTATTGATTTGTATATATTTAATGTTTCTGTTAAACAGATGGGGGCCTTAAGTTGCCCAGTTCCATCCATCTTTGCTGAGTACCCAAAAATAAAAATTTCTAACCTAAGAGTTAAAATTAAAAACACGTGTAAAAACAAAGCTGAAAAGTTTCCATGCAATAATCACGTGCTTAGGTGATGATGATGACGACTACCTACATTACCACACAAGTCACTGACCGAGTTCACACTGCAAAAAACAACGTATTTCTGCCATGCTGCTAACCTGCTTCCACTGAATGGAAGTACTATGGTAAGATCTGTGTAAAGGCCTAAATAAAAGAATCTCTGCCATCATATTTCACTGACGTCATCTTTGAAAATACTGTGCAGAACATGACAAAACTGTTTTTTCCCCCCCAGTTCCCTTCACTGTTACCATGGAAGCAGTAAACCCTCATAGGGAGCTGCACTTTAAAATGTGCATTGTCTTGGCAGCACTTCTTAGCAGAAACAACAGATACATGCCCTTGATTGGAACCTATTGCAATGCAGTGTTTGCCAGCTTCATTTCCCTGTTCCCAGTCTGAAGCAGCCATAACACATCTCTTAACAGATCAATGATAAATTATTCCTCTTTGTGCAACTGCACGGATCTACAGTACATGTACTATGGATGTTTAACAGATTCTTTTACCCAAAACAATTCACAATATTTTATATGCTTACATAACAAGAAATTTTAAGAAAAGTAATTAAAATACATTTCTTTATTCATGTCCCTAAGGGTACTTGAGCCAACAAATTTTATATTTAAACCATTTCACTAGTAGGCCTTTTGCATGCTAAAGGCTATTCAAGGTTGTTAAACCAGGCAACATTCAAATTTTATAAGCTGTTGTCCAGGTTAAGTTCTGCATTAGGTTTTGCGTTGTAGCATACAATGCTGTTGTGGGCTTCTGAGTGAAGCTATTTTCATATGTGACTAAAAAAAGATATTGCTACATTTAAGTTTGACGAAACATAGGTAAACAATGGAGTAAGTGACATGGGTGATAAAGGCAGCCACCCAAACACCACCTGCACAGCTCAGAACGAGGAACCCAGTGATACTATAGGTCAACTCACTCCTGCTGGTCCTGCTGGAGACACCTGTCACTGCAGTGGCGTCCATCTGGCAGGAAGTCCACGGCTGAGCCCTTTCTGTGGCAGCGCACGCACACCAGCCCTGGCCACGGCGGCTCTGCACGGCCCTCCGATCCTGCTGCAGCTGCTGAAAACGCTGGATAAGAAAGACGCCTCGTCACGTCCCCCATACCCCCATCTCCGGGCCTCAGAGGCAGGTTGTGGGACTGAGTAGCCATCCTGTCTCAGTGGTTTTGACACATTACATCCTGAGGCCGTGTGGCTCTGCTCACCAACTTCACACCCATTAAACGAACTGCATCCCCACACAGGAGGGTACAGCTTCACAGCCACAACACACTGAGCTCCGGGTGTCTCATCTGCTTCAAATAAGGTCTGCCCCACCAACAGAATACAACCAAAATATCCCAAATGAAAAAATTTACATTTTTCAATTGTTTCCTTGGCAGTTAAACACGTTCCACTGTAACTCAAACAGACCAAAACACTTAAATAATGGTAACAGACAAGCACGACAAAGAATTTTCTCCTCATCAGACTGACTTTGTCTAGCTGCTGAAATCATTAACATCATAGGTGTGCTTTAAAGCTAATGTCTTCTTCTCTAAAACAATGTCTTCTTCTCTAGCTGAACACGAACTACAAACTAGAACAACCAACACCCTCAAACATGGCTGAGAATTTGACTGAACAGCCTCACTTCTCACTGGGATTGTCTGAAGGTTAATCAGCATATGGCAAATTCTGCAACTGAAATTGGACCGTTAGCCAAAATGACCACGTGCGGCCGTTTCTGAACCAGCTTTTTCTGCGACACACCACCCTTAAAAATCTGCACACTACACGAGATGCACAGCTAACAACCAAGTCCAAACGTCACACAACCGTTATACAAATGTTATGCAGGTCGCTGATGCAGCTACTGCCTTACATATTCTTGCTTTTATAAAATCTTAATTTCACTACACAGAAAAAAAAAAAAAAATCACATGAAGTTAGTGAATTCATAAATATAATAACTGCTAAGTCCATGTTAGACACACAGATAGACATACCTAAGAATCTGTACTGGGCGTGCCGTAACACTTTTACTCTTTAATACAGACACATTCTTTGGTTTTTGCCACTTGCTGCCCAACCGATATAAAGCCAGTAACATGACTGTAAAGTTCTATTTATATACAGTGTATACACAAGTTCTCTTTATATACAATGTATACACCCTCTAAAAAAAAACTGTGGCACACTTTCTGCAGTGAGGGCAGTATAGCGTGTACTCCCTGAAGCCCAACAGAGCCTCAGCTGTCAGAACATAAGCACAACACACAGATTTCCAGGGCTCCTCACCCCTCACTAAAAACAACTCACTGGGGCTGAATTAAAAAGGACCCTTCTCAAGTAAAAGCCTCCCTGCCAGGATCACTATCATCTTAATTAGTAATCTGAAATTTTGTTTTTAAAAAATTCATGGGCACATAAATTTTGTTATATACAGTGGCGTATGCTGGACTAGAGCCATCTTCTGTCTACAGGGGAGTAATAACAGGTTTCAATTAAAGAAGCAGAAACTTTCTCCAAAAAACAAGGTTACTGAAGACACAAAGGAAAAGGAGTATCGCAACAGCAATAAATCACATGTATTAAGAACAACTTGAACAAACCGTATCACATCTCATGCCTAAACACCGGCACTTTTTGTATTTGGCAAATGTACATCAAATACTATAGAAACGTACCAGGGGCAGCTCTGCTGTGTGTGGAACTCACACAGCCACAGGCCACGCAAATGCACCAGTCAAGCATACCCTGACCTGAGTCTCCTAGTCCAACAAACAATCAACCTCTGTTCTGAAAACTGAGAGTTTTCTACCTGAGTGAACTTATACACCTCTTTCACAAGAACACAACTGAAATGTAGTGTTCTGATGGCCTTTATTTAAAAGCCATAAAGTCACCATACAAAAAGAAAAGGGCACCAAGTGGTATATCAATTTCATAGGATGGTCCTACTGACTTTCTATGCTTTATATTCATTATATCTACCCTTTAGTTGCCCAACCTGAGCTGACTGTGCAGGCCCCACTAATATTTAGCTGAAATGTTTGACAGGCATAAATATACGTGCAATACACTTTGATTCCATAAGATGGAGCCATTTCTTCTCCTCATATTGTATATATCTCCACACCCCTCGATGCAGCATGCAACCGAACAATGGCATGATGAAGAGAACATCGACAGCCAAAACAGCAAAGTACACTTACCTTCCTGTGCAGTGGGCACTGTCCAGGTGGTGGTAGCATGTGCCTTTTTCACTCCATCCACTTCTCCATCATCTGTGATGACCTCCAAAACTCCAAACTCGTTCACACGAAACTGACGGCCAAAAACCAAGAGTTATAGTCCAGGCACAGCAGCCGTGTTGTTCACAGTACATTTTGATGTCATGTAAAACAAAAACAGCATCTTTAAATTACAGCAGTATCACACACTGTGAATTGTGAAACACAGTGTAATATTTATACAGTTGTAGGGTGGCATTTCCCGAGCAAGTGAACATGCTTTGTGAGTCTGTCAGGTACCTTCAGCTCACTCCCTGGTAAAGTTCCCACACCGTCGGTCCAGTCCATTGCACCGTAGACATCAAATTCAGGACAACCAGCATTTGTGGCAGTTTCTTCCATATCAATCTGACGTAGAACCATTCAATACCATTACGTATTGAGTACTTTTTATTAGGATATCTGTCAGTAAATAAATTGATCTAGACAATTTGTTCGTACTTAGATTTTATGGTATTTTCAAGACATCATATTTAACTGTCATTAGAAGGACTGACACTAACAGTACAAATTTCATGAAAAAATCTATTTGTATTGTCCCCTTAAACAATAAAACTTTTAAAGCTCTACAGCAGATGTACGTTTTTACACGCACACCTGTTTTATAAAAACATTTTAATTGAACATTTGTAACTATAATTTATAGCAAAACATTATATAAATGAAATTTCTGCAATATGTCAAATAAAACGTATAAAGCACCATAGTAATTTTGTGACACGTACCTATTTTTGCCAAATAAAATTTGTTAATGTGTAAGATAATTATATTTTCTAAAGTCTTGCTGCATGCGTATTAATAATCACAAAATCATTGAAAAAATCTGTACAGTATTTTAATGTCCATACTATACCGCTAGAGGTCTCAGTTGTCCAATTTTATACAATTCTGCGCTTGAAACTTTCAAGACCTATTCAACAATGAAATCTCTCGGTAAAAAAATGGAGACTAAAATTCACGCGCATTTTACTGACGTGACTGAGACTTCAATTTAGGTACATTAAAACGTTTAACGGCGATTTTGCCGACGGATTCCTTACCTATTAAATCACTTGTTGCGATTAAACGTTTTATGATACGCGCGTCTCGATCGTATAAAATTAACTGATGGCATTCAGTATACTGGCTACATTACTAAAATCGCAGAAATCCATTTATGAAAAATAAAAATTTCAAGAAAGTTGCAATTTTCATGTTGGTAATTTCATACAATCTAAGAAAAAAAAAACAAAACACGTCACATAAGAGCACAATACACCAAAACATTTAAATAACTCAATTCTGCGATAATACTTTCTGAATTGACGCAAAATGAATTTACACTTCAGACACAAAAACCATGTTGTTGATTGTCTAAAACCTATTTTGGCTGTTGACAGATTTCCTCGGTTTCTTTTAAAATTGTTAATATTTATTTCACGCTCTCTTACTTTTTATAACGACTATTGCGGTATTAAATATTCGTCTGAGAGCTAACAAAGCGGTTTTTCCTTTCCATGAAAGATCTAGGTGTGTTTTAGATGAAGTGTTGCCTTGTGCGCGGAGGGCGCACATCCTACGCTGTATCTCATATAAACACTTTTCTCTGCTCTCATACTATTTAATGTGTTTTAAAGGCAGTTTCCCAAAATGGCGGAGCTGGAATATACTCTATATAATTCTCACCCGCAGGCCCGCAGGCACGTTGCAATAAAACAAAAATAATATTTTAACTGTATATAAACCTTAATGGAAGGAAATGGTGATTGAAATATTTTGTCTCGCTCGCTTCACTATTGCTCAGTTCCTGCTGTTTCTCAGCCATAAGAGGGAATTGCACTGAACCTGGTATTATTCCTGAAAGAGTATAATAAATCATTTAATAGTCGTCTCCAAGAAACAGCAAAGGTAGTGCAACACAATTGCCATCGATTTCGGTGTATTTCGAGGTTACTTTTATTGTTATTTTATTGTGTAATTCATTACATACTCTATCACACTGAACCTCTTCCTGGCTGAAATTATTGATGACACGTCCAGTCGTTTTGTACTTTATTGCTAAGTTTTAGTCTAATTCAACCGCAGTAAACCTGAAACGAAAGTATAGCACGGAACACTGCGCATTTATATAGGAAACTATTTATTACGCAAACAGTTTTATCCTAAAGTACAATTGTTTAAATTTGTCTGTTTCTTACCCAAATTCTCCCACGAGTACTGACAAATTGAGCAGGCGGCAGACAGTGCGCATGCGCAGAGCCAGAGCTTGCAGGGCTGCTCAGACTGCACGCTAAAACACATGATGCCACAGATCGAAAGTTTGGGCTGCTGCCTTCCCCAAAACATTTCATGCCCAGCTATTGGTCGCTGCATACTTTTACCATTAAGATAGTTACATCGGCAACTGGTAAAAAGTGCGACGTGACACTATCAGCAGTACTGTGAAATATATATTTAAAAAGCACGGTTACCATTTTGTTACTAAAAATAAAATCTTCCTTGCTGCACAAGTAAAGGAAATGCCACTGTAATTGCGTTACAGAACAAGTGTGAACACCAACTGTGCTCATTTAAAAATTGTTTATAGCATTGATAGTTTGTTGATCATGCGAACATATTGCTCAGCATTAAATGTTTTATTTCCGCTAATGTATGAATCGTTCTTCATTGTCACCCTAGCTTTAAAAAAAGACGACAGCTATGAACTGATCGAAGAAGTGAAGAATTACGAAAACATATAGGCCTACCAAAACGTTCTTGAAAAGAAAACTGTACGTGCAGGTAAAATAAAATTATTTACTCGACAATTCTCATAACTTTCACCTAACGTGGATTAATTGGCGAAAAACGCCACATGATATGCAGTGTATATGAAAATTACTGATTGAAGCCCCGATCTGTTGTAAATAACGTTGTTATAGCGGAGTATGGCCCTTTCTAAGAGCTGTTTAATTTACGGCTGTAATGAACGTGGGTGCTTGATAAGACGTGGGGATGATGGCATTTAACTCGCACCGTTCATATATACGCGCATACGAGCGTATATAAAGGAGCCTGCTAGTGTATGGGAAAAAGATCATGCCTAACGTGAGGCTTTCGCCGTGGGCTGCAGGACAAAGACCTGCCGCTCACGAATTCACAATGAGCTTGACTAAGTTATGTGTAACAGTGCAAAATACCTAGTCGTTAAAATTGTTACGATCTAAATGAGAGAAATCACACAGTATCACATGCTTCACCTAAACGTGTTACGATCGTGATTGCATCATTTAAGGTTTTGTTACTTCGTGTCTTTGTAAAATCACAGGATATTGGAAGGCCGACTTGGTAACAGAACTGAACAGCACAAGCGTGTTTTTAGCCTGTGAGGTCGGTGTGCGCTGCAACTCAAGCTTTACGATCATATCAGTTGACAGCGTGTTATTGTGGTAATAATAGGTGTAGAGGTACTTTCGAAACATGTCAGTCGAAGATTGTCGTTCTTCTGTTAGTTAATGAAGATTATGTACGGTGTTTATCAACATTGTCTTTGTGCGAATGTTTCTATACTTCGGTGTTGTACCAAAATATAAATTTAAGAAATTGTTTCATATTGTTATTCTTTCGCGTTATGAAACCTGTCTAGATCAGTTTTTATGGGTGTGCTACGACAGTTCGAATCTTGCAGTCCTACAGTGGTCACGTTATTTGTATACATTCGTCATAGTTCAACAAAAGTGCCGATTGTCATCTGTCGGAGAAAGTTATAATGGTGAGTGATGCGAGCATTTTGCGCTTTTTCTGTAATCATTGGACAATATGTAAAAGCAAGTTAGAGCTCTAAAGAACAAAATAAGGGCACTTTTTTCTTTAAATAATCAACACCTTATTGTGATAGTGACTCAAGCGTTTAAAGCAATCACTCTCAGTACCACCAGCCTAAGCCGTCATCCTGCCTACAGGGTGCCAGCAGTGTCGCTTCGGTAGACTGTCAAGCAGGCAAACTGTTTCACCAGGAACCCTGGCAAAAAAGTGGTACTCTTATACATAGGTTTGGCATAACAAGCCTGTTAAATTGAGCACTTTTTGATTTGTGATTTATTTATTGTTTAATGGTGGAAGTGGATGTGATATTTTGTTTTAGAAATTACATTCTTGGGCAGAACTGGATTGTAGTTTTATAACGTTTATATTGTATATACTGTATGTTTACATTAATCAAAATTTATTTGCAATGTAAACAAATGTAATGGAATGCACAGTTGTACCCAATAAGGGTAGAAAAATTACAATATAAATTATATCAATACGTAATGTAAAATGCACTGTTCAGTTACATAAATATATGTAACTGAACAGTGCACTTTACATTATAGTCACACATTGAGACAAGATGTTATAATATAGCCATAATACATATTTTAGCCATGCTTTTAAAATACTTTAGTGGCTTCTCCCATGGAAACGTGTGTACATTTTTATAACCGTGCAATTAGGCTGAATGAAAAGTGTTTTTAAACATAAAACATTATTACAATTACTGATATAATTTATCCCCTGTAACATTTAGTAAGATACAGATGTGTTAATTGTCTTAAACAGTCCACTGGTACAAAACTGCAGAGCACATTGAGCAGATAAAGAGCTGGTTTTATAACCCATGTGTGGTTCATTACCACTGTCACTGCTGGACATTTCTGTGCAACCTTAACTGTGCCATGAGCCCAGGTCTAGGCTTTATTTGTACTGGGCAAATCACTATTAAGATAGCGTACATATGCATTGTATAGGATGGGGCAAGTCAGGACCAACTCTTAGATGCATTGTGGTGAATATAGCTACACTGAAGAAGACTTCGGGGGTCTTAACGGATGCTTGAGAGAAAAACGAGCATTTGAAGTAGCTTCTGTCACAGCGGCTGTGTGACCTATTTGCATTTAATTTACTCAAAAATCAAGTTTGGCTTGCTTCCCAGTTCTCTGGCAGCTGTTTATATTCCAACAAAATAACGGCAAATTAATATCGTGAGCACTGAAATCAAACGCAGACCTGACATCGGCAAGCGTGTGGCAGTGGGGCGACGCAAACGTATTTTTAGCGGCTGTGGGCAGTAGATGTGGGCCATGCGTCCGGGGGTGGCCTTGATCCAGGCCAGCTCGACAGAGGCTTTTCATGTCAGTAATCCCATTAGGCCCGTCCCCTGTTGCCTTGGTGCCCTACCTGACATCGTCTGTCCCAGTAAAGGAACGGGCCTCTATTCATGCTGCTGGAGTACTGCTGCAGGTGTTGTGGAGCCTCTCTGACCAAGCACCATGTGCAGATGCCCACCAAAGTCAACACTCCGGACACCTTGGTAAGGCCTCTTGACCTCTGGGAGCTGCACACGAGATTGTGGGCTGCTCGGAGCTGCCTCAGGTACAGCGAGTAAACATGGGTCTGTACTTCTGCTTCCTGGAAAATAGTACACTTCGCCAAACAGGAAACAGGCAGACCCTTACATGCTTAGGTCAAAGTGTCCATTCACACTTTCAGCATAACTGACAATGCAGGATTATTTGGGCTTCATCTTGTTATTCATTCATATTTATTTATGGTGATTATGACTTTGCATGGAAATGCATGGGGGAATTGAATCATTGTTTAGTGTTTGACAAACAGTATAACTATAAATACATGCATGTATCTACACATGTATAACTACAGATACATTTAAACCTTTCAGGAGTAGTTCTAAGTAAGACAGACAACTTAAAAAGTAAGATTCAGTTTTGCTATGTAGTCGATAATAACCACATGTCAACTTGTGTCTGTTGTCAGGTTGTCCTGCAGAACCTGCTGATCTGTGTGATATCATTTTATTCCATGTATTACATCACTGTCAGTCTGTGTATTGGACTTCTCAGGTGAGAGAAGACAAAGTGTGACCACAACGCTAAAATCAAGGGCTTCCTTATGTTTGTTCTCTGTCTACCACACGTAGCAGGGTATAACTGACTGTGACAGACAGATGTTCTGATTGTTAAGCAGCTCCCTCACCCATTCCCTCAGATGAAAAGATTTTAAGATTCATCATAGTTATTTTTTTATATTATTTATAGATGGTTTCATAGCAATACTCTGATTATTGTTATTTCTATGAACTGTTTCTAACATTTTTTTTTTTACAAATATGGTGCTGTTTTATTATTCAGGACTTGACAGCTTGTTTAGATTTATGTAAGACAATAGTGTAACACAGTACACCAGGGGTTCTTAATTTGGGTTCTGTGATGAGATTTTAGGTGGGTCCATAAAAGCGAACGGGAAAAAAATAAAATCTTAATTTAAACAATATTTACATTTTCTGTTAAAATTCTGTATTAATAAATTATTGTATTTTAAAATAACGGATTTACTTTCTAATCCCATCCATTTCAGTTAATGCATTTGAAAACATTCTGAGAGGTGCCGTATGTCACAAAATTGGCAGTTGCTAACCTTACAGCATTTTATTTGACATTGCTTACTTTTCTAATTATTAGGGTAGAAGAAACAGATGCCTTGTTAGCACCTTTTGACTACAAAATACAGCCATCATGGCAAAACCCAAAATATCTGGGTATGTATTGCAATACAACATGTATGATATATCATACACACACATGTGCGTACACACACACACACACACACACACACACACACACACACACCAGTATATACATAGAAAGAGAGTGACAGACAGAGATATGGCCTCCATTACTGCTTACCCTTATGTAAACCTTGTTGCTTTCATTAATCTGACCTACGCTTTTTTCTATGTGCAGTAAGTGTAATTTCCACGGAAGTGACATACCTTATGGCGGGTTTCTTGTTCGCATGGATTGTCGAGGAATGGGTGTGGGACTACGCCATTACTGTCACCTTCATCCACATAGGGCTGACATTTGCAGGTGCACATCGCCGTTGGTTACACATGGTCAGGCCGCAAGGTGGCCACAGCCACAGGTGACTTGTCGAGCACCCCTGGACCTTCTGAGTGCCACACATGTTTATGTTGTTCTCTGTTTTCACTACAGTTATGGCTGATTTTCCATCCTCTGAACATTGGTGGGGTGCACTAGGTAAAGTATAAAATATCCAGTAACGCAAACTGGAAACATATAATCCTCACAGAACCACTCAGTGGGTCATTACTAATTTATCAAATTAATCAATACTTTTCTCCTCCCTGACATTGCACATACTCTGACTATAAAACCCCTGTCATTGATGTTTGGTATGCTGAAAATGAGTGTAATGTTTATAATGAAGCTACAGGGAAAAAGTTAAAGTAAAAAAAAAAAAAAAAAAAAAGTATTTAAAAAAAGTAAGTGACCTGTGGGCTACATTTTTTTTCCTGTAAAATATCTCTCAGAAAGGCAGTACTTAACTATAGTAATATATAAAGCTTTTGTAACATGCAAATATTGTATATCATTTAGGTTGGCCTGAGTAAAAGATTTGACTGTCCACATCTTGCAAAGAAAATTAAAATGCACAATAACAAATGCAGGTGTTTTAAATAGGAGTTCGTAAAAATGTCTCTAAGAAAGGATTATACAGAACATGACGTGTTGTGGAGCAGATGCAGTCATATGTGAATGCTATCTTTTATTACGTTAACAGAAAGTAAAATAATGCTTTAATAAAAAAAAAAAAAAAAAAAAAAACTGAGACTCAGTAATCAGTTGTGGTTAACAATATATGAGGAACCCATACATATTTTCCACAGTCTCTTTTCTGGAATCCACCCAGCTGGCCATAGTTATCATTAGCAGGGTAATCAGTCCAATCAGGGCCAGCTGGACTTCATTAATTGAGACTCTGTTGGCATGGGCATGGTGATAAATTGCCATGGAAACACAAAATTGCTTAAACCGAACATTGTTGCGTTGTTCTGCCACCCGCTGGTTCACAGTACGTCAAGGTAATTGTAATGTTTAGTTTGTTTTGGTGCTGCTCATGTTGTTAGCATCCAGAGGCAATAATGTGAAGTTTTACGAGTTACAATTTAAAGCAGTGATAGACCTAGATATTTGCTAATTATCTGTTTATGTATTTGCCTGTTTTTGTACAATGATATGGTATTTGATTCTATCCTCAGATTTTCATTTACATTCTTCAGCCCACATTCCTGTTTATCAGTGGCGATGCCACCACAGATGCTGATGCAGTTTCATTGGACGAGTCCATAGAATGGCACAAATTAACAGTTGTGACTTTGTCTGGACATTTAATAGTCTTATTTAAAACACAGTTATTTAGTATATTTTAATAAATGTTGCACAGTAAAAGTAACACTACAGAACTGTATATCCCAAACATGTTCTTGACACCTTTTAAGATGTTGCAGGTTGTTTTTTTTAATTTCTTCTAAATTAAAGATTTAAATATTTATGAAACAATGAGCAATATAAGTTTTACGGAAGAAAGGTTGGTCCACATTTATTTTGTTTTGAAGTACTTAAGTGGTTATTGGATAAAAATAAATTGCATGAAGATCAAGTAATTCCCATTTGTTTTTATTAGAACAAAGTGTTGTATGTGTAATTATAATTTTATTTTTGTAGCTATGGAGTTGACTGATGTTGTGTCTTCTGCAGGTTCTGGGCTGGTGCTGATGATTTTCGTTGGACAGCTTTTTGCACACTGGCTTTTCAGAGATAACTTTGTGCATCCAAATGACCTGCAAAACTTCTGAAGCACACCAGTGGTTTTAGTATCTATTGGTTACCAAGATGTATGTACCATTGTCCATGATTTTATACTTTTCAAGTACAAGTTTCAAAGACTACTCTCATATTATTTTATATTACTCAGAAATAACATTTTGTTTTGTAAATTCACAAAAAAACTTTAGCTATTAAAGTTAATGCAAAACATTTTCTTATAGTGTAAATATTTTTGTAGGCTGCGTATTCCCGCACTGTGTTTGGAGGTTCCCTCTGTGGTTAGTACATTTAACACAGCACTTGGAATTTTAACCACATCAGTATAACCTTTTTTTCATAATGGTAACTGTATCAGCAAAACTGTGCACCTATGAAATGAACAGGTTTACATATTAATGGTACCTTCATTGCATTTTGTATTTCTCTAGAATTTCGAAAGCATTGGTGATTTTTTTTTTTTTTTTTTTTTTTTGGCTTTCATTTACACTGGGAAAGTAATATCATTGGAGTATTACTAATTCTATGTGATATAGGTTTTAAGCATTTTAATCAAACGTATATGTTTTTATAGCAGCCTGGCTAAATGTGTAGCACATCAGGGTGGGAAGGGGAAGTCCTCTGGTCCAAATCCTGGTTCAGATGCCATGTGTGTTCTTGAGCAAGACACTGAAACAGCTCTGTGGGCACCGCATGTGGCTGCCTACTGCTCCTTCCAGGAGGATGGCTGAAATGCAGAGAACAGATTTTGTTGTGACACGTATACAATGACGGTAAAAGCTGATTATTATTGATGTGTAAGACCAGTATAATTTCTATTATAAATGGCTGTACCTTTTCTAAAGTTTAGAATTTTCCTCTTTGCATTGGGACAGTACATGGGTGTTTTTCTCTAATCCCTACATCTGATGCACTGTCCATTTGCATAAAGCTGTTTGGACAGCACTAATAACTACTGTCCTCTTGTCTTTGAAGGTTTTATTAATTTAGCACTTTTTAAAGCACAGTTATCCCCATAGAGAAAGGATGAAGACCTACATATTGCAAGTGGAAAAGGGATTTGCCTGCATATACTTGATGATTATGAGCTGGCCAATGGAAGGCATTAATCATTTAATGTGATTATGCAAAGACCAGAGACAGGATAAAGTGGGGGGGCAAACACCAAGAACTCTGCTGTACACAAACTGCGTTCAGGTAATCTAAGGCAGGATTTGCATGGAACTGTGTGAGAAGCCAAAGCACCAGTGTGGCATGGGATGCAGCTGCACAGCCTCACTGCGTGAGGATCAGTTCAATGATTGCCATGGCTGGCACACTGGTATACAGTCTGCACCTGAAGTATGGGCACAGTTCAATGATTGCCATGGCTGGCACACTGGTATACAGTCTGCACCTGAAGTATGGGCACAGTTCAATGATTGCCATGGCTGGCACACTGGTATACAGTCTGCACCTGAAGTATGGGCACAGTTCAATGATTGCCATGGCTGG
>JABJVR010000005.1:91137-103972 GCA_025773905.1 Chitala chitala | reverse complement strand
AATAAACAGTAAGTCTGAAATAACTAGAGAAACTGAAACTGAATTAACTAGAGAAACATTTACAAGCAACTAGTCAACTCCATTGCCACAACTTTGTATAATATTAGGAACAAAATGCAGTAAAATGTATTTTTATTTATATAACTCTTCATTATGGACAATTCAATTAAAAAGGTACCAGTAAGACATTTTCATTTTGTAAGTTTATCTTAATAGAAAGGAGTAGGTTTGGTTTCAACATAGTGACCAAATCAGCTTCAGTCCCCTAAACACACACAAAGGGCAATTTTGTACTCTTACAATAATGGTAGGATCATGTTCCTACCCTGCATACACAAATCTACACCATTGCCTTAATGAGACAATAAGTCCTATACCAACTACCTTCACTTTAAGGAACGAGTAAAAAATTTTACTCTGAAATACATTTTGTGACGAGTATTGAGTCTTGCGATATTTATTCCACATATCGTTACAATATTGTAGTCTGTATTTTACAGTGTATGTAAAAATATACTTCAAAGTTTCTTTCTGTGTTTCACAGTGAGCTACAAAGATGGTCCAATGTTTGAATTAAAAAAAATTCTCAGAATACAATTGTTTTAGAACAAAGTACGGACTTTCATTCTTTTTCAATATGCTGCAACTTAAAGCAGTAATTTCATTTTATGATTATACTGTAGTATAGTATAATGTTTTATGAAGTTCACCTACTGCAGTACATCAGTGTGATCTCTGTGTTGTCTGTACGCCAGTGCTAAGCAGGTGTTGAGGGTCCTGACCACTCCTTGAACAAACTGAAGACTAATGCCCCCCATCCCATCTTTCCTCATCCCCACCATAAGTGTCCTGTATGGGCCATGCTGAAGAGAGCCTTCATGTTTGTCAGCTTGCCACAAATCCAGGAGCATCTTACTTCCTCAAACAAGGTACCTTCTTTATCCTACCTGCTATCAGAGGGTTGGCCCTGCCTACCACAGAGAGCATGTGTGCCCACCAGTTTTGCTTCAGTTTGTGCTCAGCACTGCTCAACTCGTATAATCAGACTGATTCACGCTAAAGTGTAAGGTGAAAGCGTGTTGCAAGTATCCCATTCATAGCTTTCACCCAATGTGTCATCATAGTTTTTGGGACATACCATAAAACTATCCATACAATGTGTGTCACATTTTGTGGAATTTTCAAAACAAAAAAGGTTGTTTACTTAGAAACACACTTTGGATTAAGTAAAGATGGGAAGTGCTTTAATGTGTCTTATTGCATCTTGTTTAGAAAAGATAAGACTTTCTCAGGATGTCTTTGTGATAAAATGTTTCTGCTTTTAGTATTGATCAAAGTATACACTGGAAACCTCACATGAAAATGTGTAGCAAATTTTAGAATTCCTCATTTAAAAACGCCAATGTGAGTCAGCACTTTTGGGAAATTCAGTTGGTCAAGAGCCTTTGAAGTAGCAACGTTTCCCAAGAGAGCACACAAAAATTGAAACTTGGGAATTGAGTGTGAAATGTGTGTAGGGTCAAAAAAGGAGATGTTGGATTTCAATCAAAGAGATATATTTTTAAAGGCAGTACAGAATACAGCACAGTCTCATCATACCATGCATTGGTTACAAAGTACAAATTTATGGACGAACAGGAGCTCAGACTTGTGGAAGACTGCTGTGAGAAACAAAACATTTCAACCTGAAAAGGCAGGCCACTGACTGGCTGTGAAGAGTTTTCGTGGAAATTTTCTATGCTTCAGGTTTCATGTTGAGGCACAAGTACTGAAATGTGCATTTGGTGTCAGCATTATGTCATTCTGATGGGCAGGTCAGGGGCTGAACACCATAGAACTCCAAAGCCTTGTGAAAATGAACCTCCAGTGCCTTCGACCCTTTGGTCAGCTTCAGGTCACGGATGCAGCCCTTGAAGGGTGTGCTGATGGTAAGCCCAAACTGCTTCAGGCCCTCTGAGACACACAATGAGAAACAGAGTCACTCTCCTGCAAACCACTACCTGATGGACACCGTACACATTGTCATTCAGATGTGTACTGCAGTGACACAATATCCCAGTTTCAACCATCTAGAAACAGTCAACAAATATCCACAAACCTATGCATTTTGCCCATCCAGCAAAGTACTGTAGAATAACACAAACGAGACTAAAGGTAAATACTGACACATAAACAAAAATATCCAAGACAGCATGACAACTTCTGCTGTTTTCTCAGTGACTGGCTGCAGATGTAGCTAAAGTTGCCAGGAGGATGACGCACCTGGGAAACCCCCAACAAACACGGGGTCATTGGTGTCAGCTGATGAGGACTTGACGTGTGGGCTCTCCGCCGTTGACTGCTGGCCATCTACAATCAGCACAAGGCGGTGCTTCAGCTTCTGGGCAGTAACAGTATGCCACTGCCCATTGCAGAGCCCCGCCTCCTCAATAGGCTGGTGTACTGCAGTGACGCGACCCAGGCCGTTATCCACGTGGAACAGCAGCTGTGGAACGAGCAGTCTCTTACAAATTCAACAACATCCAAAAGCTGCTCTCCTGAACCAATAACAACAGGAGAGCAAAAATGTTTTAAAAAGGGAAATGGATACCAAGCCTGCTCCTACACATTTTTGGACCTAAAGAAAGATTTAATGTTACCGTATTTCTCCTAATTATCGTGCCTGCTCAGATAGACGTGCCCCCACCCGATAATACAGCATGAGACATGGTTAAGTGTCCCCCCTTCTACGCGATTAAAGTGGTGATATAGAAATGTGGTCAATGCGTAGAAGTGTGGATTTGCGGAGAATGAATGTGTAAATGCAGTGAATTATATGTATTTTCTACAAGTAAAGATCATTAAATGAACACAAAAATGCTACATTATCTGGACAAAATCTGCCTCTGAATCCCAAATTGATTGTACTCGTGTACAATAATAAGGTCTTCATATGCCTAACGGAAACTCCGATAACTGAATTTTATTCGTTTTTATAAGTCGTAGTTAACGGGAATATAATTTTTCTTTATTTATTTATTTTTTTTAAGAACGTAGAAGAATGTCAGACTTTTTAGTAATAGCTTGTTGTTTTTAAAGGTTTTTAAAAACTTGAATTTCTCATTTTAAAGATCTTAAAAACTTCATAATTTGCACATTTTGGTCTCAGACGTGTCCTGCACATAACTTGTAATGCACCCCGGTCCGTTAATTAGGAGAAATATCCAATTATCCAATTCATAGGAGCTCTGTCAATCACATCCCCTTGGAATCATCCTAGGTTTCCACCCCTTCACAACACATCTGCTAGTTACATATACGTAAAGTGAATCTAACATCTCTTGATATGCACTCAAGTCAAAAAAGTAAATTACGCTTGGAAAATTATGTGGCATGAATTATCCGCTTATAAATAATGTCAATGGTTTAAACATTCAGCACTGTGAACATTCTGGGTGTGTAAAGTGAACATGTTTTTTAATTAAATCACGTTTCATAAACAATAAAATAATAAACAGGTTCAGAAAGGCTAAAACAGGTTGCCAGTTGAAATGAGTGCTCTTATTGTTGCACATAGCTTGCAAAAGTTAGCCAACATGAGTGCTGTATCAATGGGTAAGACTGAGAGATGTTTCAGGAAATGTGCCTGTCAAACCAAAAAAGATGTACTGAACACAGCAAATGGTACTGAAACAGAAGGTGAGACAGTGGGAGGTGCTGTACTTTGCCATTGTGTAGCTCGATGCCCAGCCCATCCATTGTCTGACTGCTGATTCCAAGCAGCACCCCATTGCTCTGTGTGGTCCTGAACTCCAGATCTATTGAAACATCTAGGCCAACTCTGTAGTTGTTCACTGCACGGGAAGCAGGGAGGCAAAGATGGCGATCCATCAGGACAAATACTCTTCGCATTAAACATTAGGCATGAAATGTGCATAGCTACCAGACTCACTGCTTGTGAAGCATTTCAGTTACAAACACATACTTTACATCATATGGAAGTGGTTAATAGCTTACAAAAGGTAATTGAGAGTTTTGATACAATCACTCCGTTTCAAAATCAGAAGAAAATCCTGGCTTGTACCTGACCTGAACAACTCCCACTAGGTAACATGAATGAAGGAGAATTTGGTGAACATCTCAGCCTCATAGTCAAAGCCTTGTCCCACCTGCTTTGGCATATCCGGTGCCATTAAAGTAGGTTCCCTTTTCGGTTTTGACGTAACAGCTGCCCACATGGTGGCTGGAGGTGGGGTTGTCCAAGTCCAGCAGTGAGTTGAGCATTTTGAAATTCCTGATGCAGGCATTGATACTGTACACCACCTATTTCACATTGGGACAGAAACCACAGTTACCACTCTACCACTAATTCTGACTGACATCATTTTCAGTTCTATTAATTTTTATATAGCACCTTTCACAACAAATTTGCCTCAAAGCCTTTAACAAGACTGTGATGCAATTTGTAAATTACAGTCATATGAATAAAGGATAGAATATAAAGATTAAGATGGCAGCAAAAATTTACAAAGGCGGAGAACCATCTTGTTTCAGTTATAGTTTAAACAACAGAAACTCCATTTGTGTCTTGATCACTGGAACTGCCATCTTACAGGGCCAATCCTTTTGGTGGTGTAGTTGACGGGCAGGCCGCCGATGTAAAGCATGCCAACCACGTCCAGGATGTCGGCCTTCTTGGGGCTGACCGTGTGCTTGAAGTAGCGGTTATCCACAGTCAGCACACCCCTCTGCTTGTCCCTCAGGACTCGGATCTGTGAAAAGGACGAGGAATCTGAGTGCTGGAGGAGGTCTCTTGGCAGGTGAATGGAGTAATCTGTGTGGGTTTAGCTAACGTGGAAAGTCACACCTGTGAGACCTTTTTCCTTAAAAAGACATAAATGTTAGCTCCCACTGAGTCTAAAGAAATTACTGGAAGTTAGGTCAGCATTAGCTTATTTTCTGAAATTAATCATCCAGTCCAGAGCCACATGATGTTTGGACCGTGTCCCAGGAAAAACTAGTCACTAAGTAAGGTATACCAATCCAGTGAAGAGCACACATGCACAAACTGACACAACAATGGTCATTAAGAAAGAGTAATCCACCTATCCACCTGTATACCTTTGAAGGAAACACAGCATTAGGCTGGTAAATGGAGAACATGAAAAGGCCACACACACACACACACACACACACACACACACACACACACACACACACACACACACGTGCGCGCACGCACGCAGTGTCTGAAGTGGCAACTGCGCACATGATGTGATGCAGTGTTACCCTGTGAGTCTCTATACCACCCTGTCTGTAAACACTGCTAAGAAAACTTACTGCATCCATCCCAACATTTTGTGTAGAAAGTATTTGCAATCTCTTTGACTTCTGACCTTGTGCCACTGGCCATCATTGATGATGCGAGGAACGCTGACAGAAGTGTTCCCACTGCCCAGGTCATAGCTCAGGTGAGCCATGCCCTCCTTCAGCTGGATGGTGGCAAAGTCTGCGTGGTTAATCCTGGCCATGTAGAACACCAGGCCTGATTCAGCCTCAGTGCGAATGTCAAACTCGATGATCAGTCTGCAGACCAACAAGCCATGTCATCAAGCTTACATGAGAGTAACAAACAATCCGAAAAGCGGCTGTAACGAGACACCAACTCAACAAAAAACACAGCATACTAAATTAGAAGTGACCACACTGACTACCACTTAAAACTTTTTCACAAGAATCCACACATGCTTTTTAAAAGACTGTTAAAAGTAATCTTTATAAGCATGTACTTTAATGTCAACATGTCTAGACACATTTTAGCATCTTATCCACCATCACAAATGTAGATTACAATGTGCAAACAACAAAGGCATGGAAATGTATATAAAGACTACAGACTCCTGGAGTGATAATACATGAAGTTTTTGTCCATTCAAAACTGATCTATTTTTAACATAACTGTCTAATCTGTATTAATGAGAAAGATGAACTGCTGTGATGCAAACACAGAATAATAAAACTAAAAACAGTACATTTTATTTACCTATTTTTGACCTTTGTGTCATCAAAGGCAAAAGCCAAATGGCTGTTTCTGGAAAGGCCAAACTGTTTCGCCTGCTCCAAGACAACAGGACTGACTTCAGCTGCACACGAGACCTATATTGTTTGACAGGAGTAAAAGCCTTGTTAATAAAACCTCACTGGGTCCTTAAAATTACAGGGAACACTAATAAGTGTTTAAGCCATGCTGGTATCACACTGCATCCTGTTAAAATGCTTTCCTTAAGTAAAATATGTATAGTTTCTTTTTCATCTTAACCATACACATTTTAGATTGAGGCCTGTTGAACAAAGAAGCAGCTCTCCCACATTCTATCAATAGATGGTGCTGTTACAAAAGGCATAGCCTCTTTAGTGTTCCTTAAACAGGTTGCTCAAAAAACATGAAACATGCTGAAGATTTACCAGGTTCAGTTATATGTTTTCTGAGGGAAAATTTGGTATTTATTTAGTTATTTCTTTGATGTTCTACAATGTATTCTTCTTGTTATACTTAGTTCTTTGTTCCTTCACACAATTCAAATGATTAACCTCAATCCACAAAGTTCCTTTTCGACCTCTAAGAAGCCAAATATTTAAAGGCACATTCTTAAAGCTAACACCTACATAAAACCATGAAAATTTGCTGTGGTAATGAGTTTCTTGCATGTGTTTTCCAGACAATGTGTTATATACAGCTAAAACTTTCAGTGTGCTCACTACAGCTATCACACAGCTGTGCAGCAGCCTCTCCAATGCAGGTGATTGAAAGTAAGCAACAAACTATCAATCATGGAGTTAAGAAGGGAGTGGAAAATGCCAGATGTATTGGGGGTAGCACAGCTGCTGGGGTGGTTATGGATGAATTATAGTTTGTCATTGGAGGCATGAAAGGAACTAGTATGATGTTGAGGTTAAAGGTCACAACTTTACTGCTGAGGTTAAAGGTTACAACTGCACTGCTCAGCTTAGCAAGAACCCAAGAACCAGGAACACGTTTGGAGGGGGTGGTTCACAAGTGGTGCAGACGTCAGAGCTGTTGAACCTGATTAATACCAAACCAGCCCAAAATATTCAGTATACATGTCATAATGAAAAGCACCACCACCTCTAATCAGATCAGCACATCTTAGTGGCACTGAAAACAAGTTCTTCTGAAATGACACGGTCAAAGCCAAACTATGCCACCTACTCTGGGTTGAGAAAAGAGACACACAGTAAGACAAGGTGGTGAAGCACTAAGGGCTGAGTGGGGGCAGGGGTAGCGACAGATGACATAGTAGCTTTGTGTTAGTTCTTGAAGAACAGAAATGGCAGGCAGACAGGTAGACTTGTGTGAGAACATCTAGGGTTAAATGAGGGTAGGATGGGCTGTCAGTTAAGACATGAAGAGCTCAGAAACCTCCTCATCAACCTTTAGCTACAGGCCTGGAATGCACATGCTGCCTAGCTCTAAATTGCATTCTGGACGAAGCATTAGCAGACTGCCCTGTGTGACTCTAGTAAAAGGTGGCAAAACATTGGTGTGCCTGGTGAAACTTACACTGGCTGGTGTTGGTGGCACCTTGGCAGCCTCTGTTGGTGGTAGGCCTGGTTCTGGTCGCCGCACTTCCTCTACAGTTGTCTCTTCTTTGGGCTCTTGAGGCGGTGGCTTGGGGACGGCCATGCTGGGGCACTGCCCGATTTCTGCGTTCTCGAACGTGACCGGCTGGGAGAAGTCCATGGGGCTGCGAGGAGACGTTGTGCAAATGAGTTAACAGCTCCAGGCGGAGGGTCATCCATGTAACAGCTTGAATTATTAAAATGCTTAGCAAAGTAGACAGCTCCATTAAACCGATTTAAATATGGGTCACTGGTGTTTATTCCACTGGAAGCAATCACAAGCCTAATAACATTCAGCACCACCACTCATCAGTTAGGAAAAAAAAAAAAAAAACTTTTTATCTTGTAATTGTGTTTTGCTGGAATATTACACACCAGGTCTGCATGAGCATGCAGAGGGCAAAAAAGACTCTGTGACATCCTGTGCAGTGCAAAAGACACACAACACACATGCGGCCTCACATGGTGTTGACAACCAGGTTCCAGATACAGCCCTCAAACGGGATGTTGGTCCTCTGGGTGCTTATCTCCACATCGGGTGGGATGCCGCCCAGGAATAGCCGCTTGATGCCCATGGGCTGGTCGTTGGGCAGCGTCTGCTCCAGCTTCTCCTCCTCATCCACCTGCACGCTGAAGACCCTGCAGGAGAAGCAGCCGCACAAGGGTCACTGTGAGCTGCTGGCACAAAGGTGAGGTGAAGCGGACAGCCCTCAGCCCTCATCGCTTCACTAACCGTAAGCTTCATGCACATGTAATGGGGGCAGCCCCTGGCACGGGTACCCTCATCACCACACCTTATGAGATGGACCAAGAAAGATCTCAGTTTGAGAAACCAGCAAACTGTGCAACACATAACCCCCCTGTATTTCTGTATTTAAATAAGCATTTGCACACAGTCTGTCCCTGCATATTTGCACATGGTATCTTGCATTTATTTCTGGCTGGGCCTTGTTTTCAGATTGTGGGGCTCAGTAATAAATCTCTTGTGCGCCACCATGTACAAGCGGAGTGTCAGAGCGGGAAACCCAGAGCCTCACTTTATCTGTCACTTAGAGTAATCCTCGGGCCGTCGCAGGTTCTCACCTGCTGTAAAACAACATGACAGATATCCTCTCAACAGCATCGAGTGTTCGCTTTGCGTGGGTGGTAAAGCGTGCTCATGCGTGCCACAGTGCTCGCAGGACTTTGAAGGGTGTATAAAGTATCCGCAACAGAGATCGCTAAATGCTGCAGCTATCAGAGAGTTCTGGGCCCCACCAATCTGTTAATGCAAGGTGCTGCGCATTCATGCTGGAGGTCTCAAAGGAGGCGTGGTCACTGGATAAATGGGCTACGTGATACGCATTACTGTGCCCTGTGACTACATAGGGTGACAGATATGGGGACTCCTCTGATGGGTGTTCAGATGCAGTACAGTTGCAGTGATAATGTTTCTGGAAGAGGAGCAGTATTCTTACCCTCCTCTCATCCTCTCGATGCGCAGGGCATGCTCGCGTCCGTCATGCAGGATCCCATCGTCGGCTTTGCGGACCACCCTCCGTGGACCTCGACTGCCTGGTGTAAGCACCAGCACCTCCAGGGCCCCTTTGTTTAGAAGCACTGAGAGGAAAGGCTGTAGGTTGGGGGAGGGGTAAAGATTTAAATACGAGGACATGCAGGAACTGAAACAACATGAATGTCCAGGGTTACAAGGCAACCAGGAGGCCATAAGATTATCAGTTAACAAATTACCTCAGGCATCTTACAGTTCCTTTTTGAATCTAGCTCCTTCCCTCAACTAGTGTTGTGCTTTGCAAGGAAGTTAAACAGCCATATTCACCTCCATTTTCTTCCTGAGGTGTGGTTCCTTAGTACAAATCTAATGGAGGACAAATTTATCCTTACCTGTGATGATATGTGCAGGAAACATGCCCAGCCCACACATTTACACATAACTGTGCACCTACATATGCAGGTGAACCTGGCTGAGGCAATGAGTGCATCCTTTGTTATTTTGCAAGCCAGATTCAAGCCCACTCCACTCACAGCAAATTGCCGAAATGAATGATGGGCACACTGCGAAGCTGTACAGAACCACACTCATCTAAGAAGACATCCACTTAATTTATGGACAGTAATTATTTTCAAAGGTGACGGCCTGGACGATTCCCCTTGGGTTTCTATAAATTGGATCCAACTCATTGCAACGCCGTTGTATAATATATTCCCGCTAAAGGCTTTCCTGGCAAATGTTAGAGGTTAAACCTGAGATCACTTCCTTCAGTCAGTGTCTCTAATTGCTGTGGCGCCTTGCGGTGCCCCCGAGGACCCCAACGGACCAGAAGAAAGGGAGAAGGAGGCCCAGCTAACAGAGATGTTAAAAGTCACAATCTAATTAAAACGATTTTGAGATGCACTGTCATGCTCCCAGCAGAAATAATGACTGTCTGTTTGTGTTATGAGCTCCTCCTCAGGTTTGGGAGCCTTCTCTGAGAGCTCAGTGGCGCTGAAGTGTCCACACACACTTACACAGCCTGGATCACAGCAAATATCAAGCTGCAGAACATTAGCACCATTACTATTTATATTTTGCTTTTAGTTTTAGAAGGGTACACTTCAGACTAAAGCACAGTTCATTTTCTTTGTGTTTAGCTACTTGTACTGCTGGAGTTCGAGGCGACTGCGCTGCTTTCTCCCTCTGCCTCAGAAGCTCTCTCACAGTCGATGGCGGGGAAAGTGCTCACCTCGCCCGTCTGCCGACGCTTCCTGCGGGGGGGCGTGGCGCCGTTGCCGCTGCCCAGCAGAATGAGGCCTCTGTCGTTCTTGGTGCTGAAGGACAGCGTTATCTCTGTTCCCACATCAAAGGACAGAGGCCTCAGCTCCATGAAGCCGGGTTTTGTGAAGCTCACTGTATGGAGGTTCTGCGGGCCAGCGGACCACGGGGAGATCAAATCAAAAACACCTCACACTTGAGCGTCAATTACCTGAGTGGCATACATCAATCACGGCACCCTGGCGTATCAGTCAGCGGCACACTACGCTGTGCGTCGTCCCGGAGCCAGCTGTCAGTCACGCCACAGCTACGTGTCACTTATCACACACTCAGTTTAACCTTCGCATGCTCATGTATCACACTATGGATTTTGCTCTGTTGAAAACAGGCAGCGTTCAATTTAAACTAAACTACGGTGCTTGGCTCTGTTTCCCACTCTGTTCTCTGTCTTTCTCTTCACTTAATACACTTTTGTTCCTTGTAAGCTCACTATAACAAACACAACATTAAGAATTCAGCTTCTGTTTCTCTCTTCCCTATTTTTCAGCCCCACATTTTTTCCTTTCTTTCATATCAGTGTTTTCCTCTCCCTTCCCCCCTGCCTCCTTCTAGTTTCCTCTTTTCTTCTCAAACACAATGTTTTCTCAACCTCCACTTTCTCTTCTGTGCGGAACAAATTCTCGACCCGAAGGAGATGCTCCTCTGCCGCACCTGCGCCCATGAATAATAAGTGACGGAAACATCAAAGTGGAGCGATAATAAAGTGCAGCAGCGCCGCACCCACCTCGACGGCGCAGCCTTTCGTCAGGCCAGTGTAGTCAGAGCTGCTCAGCAAATTGTACGGCGTTCTGGAAACTTCTATGTCCTTCATACAGCCTGCGTACCTCTTCAATGTAACCTCTGGCCTGCGCGCAAGGTGGAGAAAAGTCACACGCTAGACCGACCCACCGCACGCGCTTGCGGCTGAGCCAGGATTTTGTTAAAATCGTGAGTCTTGCATCCATAATTAGCCAGAAGAGAAGCGTTTTTTTCCCAGCATGTAGCTACAGAGGCACAGGTGTCGCATCATGCAAGGAAAGAAGAAGGCAGCAAAGACGACCATGGAACAAAGCAGACAGTGAATGTGGAAGGTATGTTTGTGTTACAAATTTATGTGTACACAGATGCTATGATGTCTAAGCCCAGCTGCAGCTGTTCTGCCCTTGCAGAAGCAAATGCCTCCATCCAAAGGTTCTGCTGACAAATGCAAGCATCTGTAAAGTGTATAGAAGCTCAAAATCAACTTTGTTTTCTGCTGGCAATGTTTGCAGAACTGCACACGTGACCACCTGCCACCAGAAATGCCACCATTTGGTCTGTGATAGCACAAAGGCTGGCTGCAATTGAATCATGCATAAGGATACATGTATGACAAGATATATTTTACCTGGTTTTCATACTGTAAGAACAAGAGATAAGAGTTAACACTTAGCAGCATAGTATAAGAAAAGTATATGAAAAAAACAGCATTAAATTGCACAAACCGTGTTAAATCAGGGGGTTTCAAAAACTGGGGAGGACAAATACTGTCTGTGTGCAACTGGCTACACTCAGGTGTCAACTGAATATGTTGTTCAAAGGATATCTTAAATTTAAGCATTACCGGAATTACATTTATGATGGAAGGCCTCCTGATGGCTGTTGTGAAATAATTTCTGCATTAATTTCTGTCAGGATGTTCACATCATGTAAGGGGAAGTATGCACGTTTAACTGCGTGTAAAACTTCCACTGCACGTGACTCGTAATTATTCAGTCAGTTTTAGTATTTGCTGCCCCCTTACACTGTTGATGTTTTATCACACAAATGTAATTATTTCTCTGCAGCTGTAATGTCAGACTGCGGGGGCAGCCAAGCTCCTCTATAGCTTTTTGGCTGAGGGTCTCACCAACGTCCCCCCCACATACACGTCTAAATATGAAGACAGAATCCATACAAAAGGAGTCAGAAATGCGTAACGTCATGCAAGTCCAACACATGCGGACTGACAGGTGACGCGACCTCGTCATTAAGACACCTGCACAAAGTGATCACAACCGTGGTGAGAGGGGCACACCTGAAATTTCCTAAGGTAGGCAAACCACCAAAATAAATGCGCTCGTCCTCCTTAAGGTTCAGTCCTGCGCTGGGCCCCTGTGAGGTGGCCACGATCTTCTCCTCCTCGTTGTTGTCGATGTCTACTATAGTCACCGTTGCTGCAGTTTGGTGGGGTTACATTACTTTACTATACTGGACCAAAATCAAAACTTCAACTTTGTACATGGGCATCAGCAAACAACTCAACTAATTAATGTGCCGAGGCCTGATAAAAAGATTAAAATATTTAAAATACGCTTTAAGTTCCACATACACACACACACACACACACACACACACACACACACACACACACACACACAAATATATATATATATATATATATAT
>JABJVR010000005.1:57075-88626 GCA_025773905.1 Chitala chitala | reverse complement strand
GACTACAGTGTATTCACCGAGACTGTTGTGTATTCACCGAGACTGCAGTGTATTCACCGAGACTGCTGTGTATTCACATTCAGCTATGTAAAAGTTGTGAACTTTTCTGAGCTATTTTTATTTCTTTTACTTTAGCCAGAATTTCTTTGACTTTTGCATACTCCTGGACTGTTGAGCTGCAGCTGTTATGACAGTTAAAGTGAGTTTCATGAGATAAATTGGCTGTATTGTAACAAGATGAACTGGCAGCTACTTTTACTTCATTGCTTATAGCTCTGACTCACGCAACCTAGCCTGTCAACAATCAGGAACTTCCATGACTGTATCATAAAGATAATACAATAAAAATGTATGTAGCAATAATATGGATTATATTTGACTTTTGTTATAATGCTCGAGAGGAAATGTTCTATTTTTCCTGAAATGTTTGGAGTTTGCTCTTCTTTTGTGCCGGTTTGTCTCTAGGCTAAGTATGCATCAGCCAATCATGAGCTGACTTAACCCAATGGGAACCAATAAAGTAGAAATGCTAAGGTTACCTTTGAAGTCTCGCTTCCTCCTGAGTTATTGAGGAACTGTTCAGGATTACCTCACAACACAACCGCTGCAGTCTCCTTCTCGGTCTCTGTAGTTCCACAGTCCGATGGGCTTGTTGTCCAGATATGTCTCTCCCATACAGCCATAGAAGGTAGTCGATCGGACCACGTCAGCCTTCTTCAGTGGTCAAACCAAAGAGCATTGATAAAATAATTAGTCAGTCCACCTCCTTACAGCCCCAACATGGGAGGAGTAGGCTGCTGAACCTACCTTCACGCTGCCCAGTATCCCACCCACAAAAAGGTAAGCATTTTGGTCCACATCAAGGATGGTGTATCCTGCTGGAGAGTTGGCACTGTTGGGCATGGGCATGATGCCAGCCTTGGGGCCCTCCAAAGCACGGACAGAGATGGTGCCATTGATGCCAATGCTAGAACCCATCAAGACATTTTCATCATACAGTGGATGAAGCCAACATCTTAGTTAAGTTCCTTGGGACAGTTTATATCTACAAACAAACTGAAGTGAGCGAAACTATATTCTCTAGTGGGGCTTATGCTGTTGTTGATGACTAATAAATGCTTACATTATAGTTATAATGGGCACTATTAGTGGATAAGAGCTGGACTTTTGAGAATACCCACACACAAAATGATGTTATACTCTTAAAAACGCCACATGTCCAAATGTAAATACCCTTCTGATAAGTAAACATAACAGAAAAAGCTCTTGTTTGTTTTCTTCCGTCTTTAATAATAATAGTAATAACAACTGCTACAACAACAGCACTGGGTCTGTTAACCACGAAGTTGACTACAACGTACAACACACTCTCACCGAGTAGCTTCGATCCGGTGCCAGTTCCCATCGTGGATGGTCAAGTCAGGGTATTCAACACGGCCTATACCAGAGCCCACGTCCCACAGGAAACTGACCTTGCCCTTGCGCATCTCCAGTGCCAGGAAGTCAATCTAGGCAGGATGAAATGCGCAACGGCGGGCGTCTAATTGCAGACATTACAGGTCCACTGCTAGCCCCCCCCCCCCACTCTCAGTCCACACTGTAACAGAGGAGCCTTCATCTCAGGCGGGAAGTGGCAGAGCTCAGAGCGAGACACATTAGAATAAAATGGTGAGGAACGAGAAGTCACGCGTAAATTAGCGAGAAGGATTGGATCCTGATTTCCCAAAGGAAATCAGCAGTAAAGGCGGATGCAGCCGCCTCATGTGAACTTGCTGCTAATTGCTGTGGTTGTCGCACACAGCAAAATTATATAGTCTCTCTTGGGGATTGCATATTGAAGCAATAACCTTTTATCATTTCTTTTGCTATTTCATCTAATTGCTATTTATCATAGACGTCGGAGGAACTATGATTGGGAGAGCAATGTCAGTGTAATTGGAATGCATTAGATACACTGGTAATATACAAAACATTACTAAACATTTGTGTGCATCATTTTATTGAAACATTTACAAATATTTAGCTCTCTTTCTCTTTCTTTATATCCGTCTTTATACAGAACCACATATATACATGTACAGCAATCCCTTTATTTTGCTAGATTTAGTCAGTCAGTTTCCACCTGCTTGTATATTCCAAGGCAGCCTGGAGATACTGACCACATCCTGGGCCTGCCCTGAGGTTAGTGCCCAGTGGTATGTACCCGAAAAAGCCCCAGCATCAACCTTCCAGGGAGCATCCTTATTACATACTCAAACCACTTGTTTTATTTTGGTAAGTACTAAATGCTTAATAAATTCAGTACTTATTAAAATACCAAATGTTTAATACTTATTCAACTTAAGGAATAAATGCAAGAGATGCAAGGTGTAAATTTTCTTTGTGCATTCTGAAGCACAGCCAAAGTGATTCAGGGAATGACTTACATATTTCGCGCTGCCCAGGTAGAAGAGCAAGTTGTCTGGGGTGGTGGTCTTCACATTCAGGATGATAGTGTTGTAACGGCCCTTCTTAATGTCGGGTCTGTATGTGCGGATGCAGTTTCCCCCCGAGGAGACAGACACTTTGATCTACAAGTTGGAGGAAATGTAGAAAAGCCATCGCTGTTTATCCAGACCAAAGTTACCCATGGGATGATATTACAGGCAGGAAAATATCTATTACCCTGGGTACCTATTAAAGTTAAACAACAGTTAAAATTCATGTCACCTTTACACATTACCTTTCACCCTCAAGATCACTTGACTGAAATTAAGTTAAGACTGAAACTGAAAACGAATACAGAAATGAAGCATGAAAGTGTCTTTATGCATATGAACCAAAAAAAGGTAAAATGAATTGGTGTTGTGTCATTCAAACACACTTTCTCAGTTTAATCAAGTTATTACCCAATTTTACTGAATAAAGTTGCAAAGTTGTATGTCTATCTTTTTGTACAAAGGAAAGTGCAAATAAAATGCTGTTATGCTACTTTAAGTTTTAACTATATTTGAACCTTTAGCTAGTTGTACAGGTGAACAATATCAACTACATTGTAAAGTGCTTTACTTAAAGTACTGGTGTCAGCAGAAAATGTAACTGATCAGATTATGGTTTGTAACTTTCCATGATTACGCAATTTTTATACAATATCCTCTGATTATGTGATGATTATACCTTCTGATTTTATCCTCTCATCACAGATCATGTGCCGAGCATTATTTCTTCTAATTGTTGTAACTGACTGCATGTTGACCTGACGTACCGAATTCGCCTGCTTCCTTGCTTGGTTGATCAGCTCCTTTATCTGCGAGATGTTTTTCTTCAGGTTGTCCTGCAGCTCTCTGATTGGCTTCAGCTTCTCTAGCAGTCTATCAGCTTCGTCCTCCAGGTCCTTCACTTTGGCCCCGGCAGCGTGGACTGAAAAGTGGCAGAGTGTGACTGATTCATAGTCCACCGGGGTGCACATGTGTGCTGTACCCATGAGAGTGGGGCTCTGTGTGTAGCCTGCCCTTCGCTGTTATTAGTAGTAACAGGAACGCAGCACCTTAGATTGATCATTTGTAAACCAGCACATGAGAAGGAAACTGTTAAGATGGCAAATGAACGATAAGGAACGCATCACGCATTAGCGTAGCGTAGCACTTAGATGGGGAAATTAAAAGGATGAGTTTAGCAAAGACTTTGAGAGGTCAGCATCAGTCCTTCTGAAGAGGAAGAGAGAGCATGACATTCCAGCAGCACTAAACTTTGGCCCATGCGGCTCTGGAGTGAAGACCAGCAGCATGCGTAACGACGGAGGTGTCAGAGGCATCGAACGTTGGGATACATACTTATTGCTGCCAATGTTGAAAAGAGCATCAAACATAAAAGACAAAAAAAGCACTTGTAAGAAACCAGTTCTAGTTCATACATATACAGATATGTGCTTTATATACAGCTTACTATTTTTTTTCTGTCACATTTTACAGTTGTATGTCTCCATTATAGGGCTGTATCCACCAATATAAAATTCTGAATGTCACCCATGGTCATTGTCACAAATTTTGAAAAGTCAGAAAATGACCTTGAAAGTTTGAAAATTCGAAAAACCATCCACAGCTGCTGAACTGACCATAGTTGTTCAATTGTTTTTCCCATGGACTGATGATATACATAAACTACAATAGTTTCTATTTGTGCCAAACAGCTTAGGAAATGGACACTGAGACGTACAGCAGAGCACACAGCAACAGAAGGTGTGAACACGCACTGTTTTTGTCCGGGTCCTGGATCATGCTGTCCGCCTTCCTGATGTCGTCCCCCAGCTTGCTGAAGTTCTGCTGGAGACCCATGAGGCCCAAGTTCAAGTCTTTGATCCTCGCCAGGACGTCACTGGCTGTGTCGTTGGCGTCCCGTGCCTTCTCTTTGGCTGACTGCAGCTTGGAGCTTGTGTCTGAGTAAGCAGCCACAGGTGGTAGAGGAACAGTAAAATTGGATGCATTCCCCAAATCTCCACAGCTGTTGTACCTTCAAACCCTTTAGTCAAATACAGCAGAGTATCTATAATCACAAATACACTATAGTGTGACAGCTGTACATCACTGGCTACTATTCTTTCACCTCATTCACATTGCTACAGAGGACATCCCTAGAACAGGAGATTCTTCTCCATAACAGTCATGTGACTAACCATGTAGAAACCATGTCCAGAAGTAACTCCTCAAAAACTAAAGTGGAACATTAGTTTTAGTGAATTTAGTGAATTAGCCTCAGTGAATTTTTGCAACCTCTAGGTGTGGTACATTTCATAGTTGTGGGGCAACTGGACAACAAAAAGATGCTGCTCAAGTAGCCCCAAAGGGTCTGCTTCCATGGTCTCCATGACGATATGGTGTTCTTAAGGATGCAGCAGTTCAAACATCTTTTAGTCGGGTTGGTCTGTTTAAGAGCCATGGTTTTGATTCGGTTTGGTTTGTGTTCAATGTATAAAAAAAAAATAAAAAAAAAAAAACTCAATTTTGAATTTCAAATAAATTTTCTAAATGCATGTAAAGAGGGCAGCAGAATGCAGAGAATGATTTTCACATTGAGCAGCCACCAACCAGCCAGCACCTGTACGGCCTGTCTCACAGCCGTGACGGGCGAGAACACAAAAGTAAAGCTGTACACTTGAGTCCTCTGAAGTGCATACCCGCTAACTGGAAACTTCACTTATGCAGATAGCCTGTCAGCGGTACTGTTTTGTTGCCAATGATTTCAATTCAACGTACGGTCGGTTAGGTGGAAGTGGATAAATACTTCACAGGATAAAATTATCTAGCTGCGTTTTGCATCTTCTTATGTTGATGACACTGTATAAACAGAGCTCATTTTAAACCTGCTCACCAGCCATGATCAGCTGTGATATTACTAGCCAGCAGCCACCCTGCAGCATGCACACATCATGAGGTGCCCACCTGTCAAGCTGATTTATGATTTCATCAGCCAACGTCCAAGACCCAGCCCCTGCTAGCGCATGCATCCAGTGTTGTGTTGTCTCTCAGCAGTGAGTCACCGTGAACAAGTTTTTTCCAGCGCTACCGTTTAGTTTGTTAAAACATCTTAAAATAAGTTTCTAAAGTTTTTTTTTTAAGTAAAAAGCTTTAGAACAAAATTAAACTCAGATGTTGATTCCAAAAAACTTAGAGCAAATAGTAATTTCTCAGAAAAAAAAAATAGTGCACGGCCAGTCCCGAGGCTCTCCACTAAAGCCCCACTGCATGTGGCTTCATTATGACATGGTACTTACCATTGGGGATCATTTCCAGCTTTCTGAGAGTGTCATTAAGTGCTTTCAGCAAGTCCTTGTTCTTGGCTCCAGCGTTCCCAACTCTGGCCTGCAGGCTCCCCAGACTATCCGCGTGCTCTGAAACACAAGGCACTCGCCTCAATTACAACCTAGAGAGCAACATTCGAAAACCACGCTGATGACCAAATGCAGTAGCCACGGTTTTTAATGGTTACGGCTCGTATAGAGCTTTAGAGGTTAGCGTTAGTGTTATGTAATGAGAGTCAATTCACCCTTTACTTCACCATCTAACTTCTTGGCTTCATTCCACAGTCGGAAGCTTTTCTGGAGTGAGGTTTTGGCCAAATCCTTCAGTGAGCCTTTCGGGCTAGAAGACTGTGCAAAGAGAGTATTACTACAGACACTGTATAGAAGCAGCCTACAAGAAAGCATGTGGAGCAGGCCTCGGGCTGCATGCACCAACTGGTGTGCACAGTGGTAAGCTGTTGTGGAACCATTAATAACTGCTCACTAGCTGAGGAAAATCACTAAAGCAACAGGTTTATGTGATCCTGCAATATAGCTGAAAGGAAATACTCCATTTTATGCTGAGGAAATTGAACATTTGACACATATATATGAAGTAAGAATACTGAAAACTAGTATATAAACTGCTGTGAAAGAACTTTTTCACAGCAGCAAAAGGACAGAAGACCAACCTTCAACTCTGTGAATTAAAGAGGAGATGTAGAAGTAGAGTCCTGTGGAAAGAACTGGTAATGGTGACTAAAATAGGTGAGAACAACAATGTGTGTAGGCACTATTGTGGGGAACAGGAGAGGAGTCTCAAATACAATTTTGAGCGGTTTGATGTGTGTGTGTGTGTGCGTGTGTGTTTGTGTCAGTGTGTCAGTCAGCCAACATGTCCGTACACGCACGGCTGTGCATGGCAGACGTGCTCACCAGCTGCACGGCCTCCAAGCTTTGAGATCTGGCTAGCTTGGCCAGCTTCTCGGCCTCTTCAATGAAGTCCTTGATGTTGCTGTAGGCGTGGAACGCAGCCGTGGCATTGAATGACAGGTTCTTCGCCTCCGCGAGGATTCTGTGAACAGGGGTGTAGCCTGTCGCTTATCATAATCCACGAAGCGTGATGAAAATTTAAAACAGTGAGTGAGTGAGAAGCATATGAAGTCTGTGCTCAGTGCTCTCTCTGGACACCAGCCCACCTGTCCAGGACACCGGATGAATCGTTGAGCTGGGCAGCGTGCTTCTCTGCCTCCTGCAGCAGTTGGGGCAGGTCCTTCTCGCTCAGGCCCCTGGTGAGCTGGCTCACCTTGTAGTCCAGCTGGTCATGCAGACCACTAAGGTTACGCTCCATCTCCTCCAAGTCCTGCATGGGAAGGCTCATGATATCAGGCTTACTCACCTGCAAGCACTCTGAACTACTCGTGCAGCAAATTACCAGTGTTCTCACCTAACATTGCTCTAGTATATTTATAAAAATAAATTGAATTGAATAGTACTGTTTCAGCATTGTCACTTACAAATAGTACCACTTGCCAATTTTTTACATTCTAGTACTGCAGTCTGAATTAGTTTTGACCATTCTGTATTTTTACCTCTCTCTGTTCTGTCCAATCAGCACCCATTACTGTTCCAATTTTCCTGCACTGTGATGCATTGAGGTTCTGACCATGCCACACTCTGACATGTCACTGTTTCAATCTTCCTGTACTGTGAGCACTGTGACCTGGAGCATTCTAACTATCCTACCAGCACTATGACCCATCACTGCTCTCACATACCAGCAGTGTGACCTGACAGTATTTTAAGGAGCCTGCTAACACTGTGAGCCATTCCTGTTCTGACCTATTATAACTGTGACCCAACAGCATTCTAATTTACCTACAAGCACTGTGAACCAACAGCATTTTAACTAGCCTACCAGCACTGTGACTTGTCAGGGTTTTTCTCCCAACATGTTGGCTCATCTAGGCTGATCAAGCAAAATACTTTGGTTGACGTCTGAGCACACAGTCAGTAGTGGCGTACCGATAATAGGTAAAGTACAATGACTATAGCTCAGTATGAGCCCATGTGAATTCCCTACCTCCAATTCTTGGTTGATGTTACCCGACAGGAGATTGGCTTCTGCAAGGATGCGCTCCCCCTCTGCCAGGGTATCTTCTGTCCCTTTTTTGGCTGCATTTACAGAGTCTCTCTTCTTCTATGGATGGAAAAAGCAACAAGCTTTGTGGAATCTTTCTCAGTGCATATCAAACTCACTGTCACAATCTCAGGCACGCACATTGGAAAATTGGCTCAACAGGTTGTGCAGTGATTAAAGAAATGGAATTATGACCAAAGAGTTGCAGGTTTCAATTCCAGAAGGAGCACACAGCTGCAATATTGAATTAATGAGAAATGCTGCTATGGTGACAGACACTAACAGGTTAATGGTGTTAAAAATGTGACACTAAATCTACAGAGACATAGCTGTTCTGCAGACTTCTCGCAAACTTAAACTAAGTACACAAAGTCAGCCTTGAGACACATCGCCCAAGTCGGCTTATTGGGCCATGTCGGGTCAGAGGAAGGCTCACCTCCAGGTGACTCATGTTTCTCTGGTTGAGGTCCGAAAGGACATTGGTCTCGCGGATCTTCCATTGTGCCTCCTTCAGGAGCTCCTGCGCGTCCTCCAGCTTTCCCTTGTAGTCACCCAACTTTCCGGTCACCTCCTGCTTCAGGTCCTCCGTGGCTTGGTGTGGGTCACCAAACTGCCGTTTCACCTTCTGGAGAAGAGCCTCTGCAGCCCTGAAGAATGAGCAGCCCCCAACCCCCATCCCATCTGTTAGTCATCTTTCTCATCTGTGAGAGGCATGGGTAATTTTAACAAAAGCATGAGGTTCATGTGAGAAAGTCATTATGTATCTTCAAAAGGCTTCATTTGTCCTTCTTGTTTAGGTTTTATTTTTTCTAAAGTGCCACTAGATGGCCCTATTTATTCTTCCAGAATCAAGAAGGCTGCAAGTGGGGAATACATTTCCAAACTAATTTGATTAGAAAGAATAATATTCTTCTCACTCACCTCAGGCAACTTTTAATTAGTTCATTAAGATTTTACATATGAAAAGCAAACTTTCCTAATTTTGTCAGAATTCGCTCATCCACAAAATGACTTTGCGTGATGAAAATATGTACGGAACATCAGATATTTTTTTTGTACCATTACTCTATCCAGATATATGTAAAATACACTACAGTATTTTACTCCTTTGTAAAGGGTTTTTGTTTCGCATTAATTAAACTATATAATTTTCATGTTGACAAGCTAAGTACATAGCAATTTGATGAGGATTTTTTTTTAGCATACAGCTCACTTCCTCCTCACTGATGGAGCTCCCCCAACCACCCCCCCCCGGCTCTTTTCCAAACCACCCAGTCCCATATGGACTTTAGGCACACAGTGCCAAGGCATCGTGATGGGAACAGACACGCAGAAGGGGGCGATTGAGAACCACCAGTCAATCCCAGCAGCTTGAACAGGGTGGGGGAAAAAAAAAACAGCCAGAGACAGTGCACACACAGTTTCAGTCACATGTGCGCACACACACACACACGCACGCACACACACACACACACACACACACACACACACACACACACACACACACACACACACACAAATGTAAGACAGCTTCACATCTAGGCCCATGACAGTGTAGTGAGAAGGTGTGAGGGCCAGGGCCACATTTCAGCCTATTCTGCATGTGGCCAGCACAATAAAGCAAGATAATCTGTAAAATTCATATGTATCAGTACATAAATACAAAAAGAACATTCGTGCTTGCTGATAATTACACTTACTCACTTAGCAGACACTTTTATCCAAAGTGACTACATGTCACATACATGTTATAGTGAGCTAGTGTTGAGTGTCTTGTTCAAGAACACGCCTGGTGGTTGGGCTGGGATTTGAACCCAGAGACTTCCACATCCCAGCCTGATGTTCTGCCCACTGAGCCACCAGGCCACCATTTATCAGTAAATACCACTGACTTTGATTTAAAAAAAAAAAAAAAAAAAACAAACTTTTAGCTACAAGTAGATACTGACATAAGGTTTTATGAACAGGTATGTGATGCCTTGTAAAACCCTACTCCATTATGAAATGACAGCATGATGTCTTGACATAGCCCTGTGTCAGCGCTGTGATGCGTCACCTTCAGTCCGCGATGAAAACCGTACCTGAGCTCCTGCTCGGAGATCTGCTTCATCCCTGCCAGCTGCCTCCTGCGCATTTCAGCCAGCATGGCCTCCATCTTCCTCTGCATCTCCTGCAGACTCTTCTCAGGGGCACCGTCCCGTGAGCCCAGCGTCTCGTTCAGTTGCCGAGACTTCTCTTGAAGCGCTGGGAAAGAGCAGAGTGTGTGCGGGTCACATGGAGGGTGACATGGGACATAAGACAGAAGGGGAACTTTGGGGGAGGAACCTCCGGCATCTTGGAATGAGATGAGATGAAGGCTTCAGAAGACCAGGACTGCATGCACAGACTTTTTTCCCCCGACAGAGTGTTTTTTTTTTTTTGGTGAAAACATTAAGCTTATAGGGCAAACCTGCAGTGAACTGGCATCTTAAAATGAAGTATAGAGTTCAACGTGTCTCCATTTTCTTGCCTTCTGCAAAACGACACACGCTCATTTTAGACCAATCTATGCCCCACCAGCCCGTCCAACTACCAGTTAATTCCACAGTGATGAGTACAAACCGTGGCTGGCAGCAGCGCACTCCGTTACTTTCAACCACAACATCTCCCAACATTCATGCACAAACGGATTGCGACAGAAACACCGTGCTGCATTTGGACGAGCTCAAAGGCAAGGCTGAGAAAACAGGAAGCAAAGAAAAAAAAATCCCAACGCACAGCTTCTTTATTTTCAATCTGACGCACAGGCTTCTTTTAGGTCCATTCAAAGAAATTCAGATTGTGCCTGGCAGACTTTAATCACATTAATTTGGTCTTTGAAATCAAAACCTCATCAGCACAAAAGCTGCCGACTTATTCAGTGGAGTCTAATTTGCATAAAAACCATCAAAATGAAATATAATTAGACAAATTTCCTAAATTCAAATGAAAATGTTTAATAAGATTACAAAGGACGGCTATATACCTATTAAAACAGCCCAGCCTCAAATAATCGCACACCGTGTTTTAAAGGCAATTAACCACTTTAGCCTGGATTCGGTCTCGAGACTTTCACTTGTTTGTTTATGTATTAACATGGATATTAAACAGACTCCCCCCCCCCCCCCATTTTCTTTTATCCACCGCTACGAATCCCAATGACGTTGTCTTCAATTAGCCCACTGAGATAAAGTTATACAAATGGAGAAAGTGTTTTAATTTTCATTTATATGCTTTTAAGCAAATGCTTAGTTTTATTGTAAAGACAAGACTGCACCAGAGATATCTGTGTGCACTCCACTCTCTGTTGTCATGACAGCCCTTGTTCTGGGACCTGACTGGGCGGCATGAGCGACGGCCAGGCCTTGTGTGCTTCTCCAGGTGCCGAGGAGGCAGATGAGCCCACCTGCTCTGGTCCACCTGAGCTCACCTGGGTCACTGCCAGCCATGTTTCTCATGGTAAGCACACTCTGTGCCAGCTGGGTGCCACCAGGATGACTTCACAACGTCTGAATCTTTTAATTAAGCCCTCACACTGCATCACCGGGCCTTTTATTAACACAAACGCCAGCCAATTTAAACTGCGGGAAAATGTCGCAGCAAAAATCCTATAATCACAGCGATGTTCATACAAGAGTGGGGGGGCAGAGCTACTTTATACCGTAACCCTTCCACACTTTAATGCCACTGACACACTGGTTCAGCAGCTAAGATAAGAAAAATTGTTGCTTAATTTGTAACAAAGCCTAGATGATGTTCCTGGAGTCAGGATGAGGTGGCTTTGAAGTGTGCCGCTTCAGTACCTTCAGCACTCAGCAGCGTGTTCTTGATGAACATTTCCAAGTCCTCTGCCCTCTTGCGGATCCTTTCAGAGTCGGCGTCTGTCTGCTCACCATCTGCTGACACTTTGGTCGCCTGCGGCAAAAAAATTCCACCATAGCCCAGTGCAAGCACAACAGTTAATAAGTATTTACTCATATTTAAGTTAATGTACATTTTAATGGAGAAGGTATTGTGATAAAACAGCTTCGGGCACAGCCACACTAACGTGTCGTAAGTTCACAAGGTTTGTGGGTAGAGGGTACAGGGATTCAATGGTGTGGCGGGCATGCTAAATGCTTAGAGACCTACCCGGCCTAACAGCTCATCCATCTCTGTCACCAAGCTGCCCAGATTGCTGTCTGCCAACTGGAGAAGCCTCTCTGGCGCCCTCTGAGGCGACAGCAGGTGCTGTGGGAGATAGTGATGACGCAAGTCACATGTCTGTGCCACAGCAAGGAACAGTCATGAGCGCTCAAATAGTGACGGCCCATAAAGTGAAAAGGCAGTGCTACTGCCTGTTTCGTTATCTTCCGCAAGAGCACATGTCAAGGCACCTACATTAGGATGCCTTGCATGCTTTCCCACACATCTCTGAACACATGTGGCTGCAGAATCGTGGGCTGTTCCAGAGCCCCGAGGGAACCAATCAGATTCATTTTACCCTACAGATCATTCACAGGTAATCTGCAGCGATGCATTGACCAAGCCTCCCTTTTGTCTCTTTACCTTTTAATGAATTGGGAAACAAAACCCGCCTGTTTTGGGCACCAGTGTGGTGTCTTTATCTTTCATTGTATCTACAGTGTTCAATATCAGAGACCACAGATGGTGTCTTCTTATGTTTTCTCTTTCCCTGAGGCGGTAGATGTTCTAAGCCAAGAGGAAACATTGTCTTTGGGATGTAAGAAATCTTTTATGTGATGGATGAAGGAGTTTTAGGTCCTTTGGGAGACTGACACAACTGAGGTAGGCAGGTAAAAGTTGACCAATACTGGTATTGCTGGCATCGTACCAAGTTTAATTTCATGTTATCTAAGAACATGAAATACTATGAAAATATGGTACAAAAAAAAATTATCACAAAATTCACCAGAAACAGAAAAGCAAGGGAAATGTTTGACATTATTATATACCTTGACAGATTAGATACCAATGGTATAAAAAGGCGTAAAACACTTCATTAGGGAATGACTAATGTTTTATATTCACCTTGAGCTCCTCTGTCATGTTCTCAAACCTGTAGAGCACCTTGTAGGGTGGGGGAAGGGGAACGGTGAGGTTGACGCTGGAAATGAGGCGGTGGAGCGCATCTAAGTCACTGAGGAGCAGGCCGCTGCAGTCGTCATCGCAGGCTGGAGAGCCCACACACACACACACACACACACACACACACACACACAATTAGTGTCAGATATATCACCCACTGTGTCCTATTAACTCCAGCTGCAAAGACCTAACAAGCTGGTCCCGTAGACTGTTTATCTCTCAGTGATGTCCTCCTCACAGTCTTGTCACCTTCCCGCCACAATCAGCAGCCTGGAGTTAAAGTGGACATCCAGGCAGGTATTGCTGGGGAGTGGGAACAGAGCTTTTTGGAGCCTGGGTTGCTTGGCAACCCACTGTGGAGATTTAGAATGGAGGGGCTGCCAGATTGGGGAGGGCACACATGTAAGTTAGCTTGTAGCCAAGGAAGGTGACTGCCTCATAAAGCTGAGCCTTTACTTCACACCGTTCAGCCTCATCCAATTTAACGCACAATGCTGCTTTCCAGAAAGAATCAAAGCACTTCAAGGTAAAAGAAGAAATCTTGACTTTTAAGCTGAGGAGAATCCTGGACTTTTTCAGTTATTCGAGATTAAATAAAGTGGCACCAGGGGAATGTGATTTTGAGCATGAAATCCAACAGAGAGAGGAAAGCGGCTTTGGACCAACTGAGGTGTTCGACATGCATCAAGCAGAGAACACGTAAAACACTTCAATAAGTGCCTTCTCTTCAATGTATGCATTGCATTCAAGGCAATCCACCCTCTCTTTCAAGAAGAAAGAAAAATCAAGAGACCTTGAAAAACATAAATTTTTGTATTAGCAAAGATGATGATCTGGAGAGAAAAAAAAAAGTAAATTTATGGTTCTGTAACAAGCCGAATTGGGAAGTGTGAGTTTCCACAGTTCTGTTTTGGGCACCCTGACCTGGCTTCTCTGTGCTTTGGAGCAGCTGCCATAAAATTATTAAGGGAGGAGATGCACTAGAACACACACCATGCATGAGTCACACACAAGCCCACGCTCAGCCCTTGCACACTGACAGTCGCCATGGAGAAATGGTGTGCACGCTCCTGTCAAACACCACACACACACACACACACACACACACACACACACACACACACACACACACACAGGCTTTCATTTAATGTCATGCTGAGCAGCACGTACACTATGCTGTGTCATACAGGAATTTGTTGACTAGATTCTGCATCCAATAAGGCCAGTTTAGTTTGCCTGATTAACGTTGCACACATCTGTTAAAATTGCATGCAACTTACACTAGCAGTGTCGTACCCATCAGCAAAACACACACCATTATTCTGCAGGTTTTCCTACTGCATAAAGTAAGCATAAGACCAAACAAGAACAAAAGATTATGTATTTAATAAGACTGCAAAGTAGCAGTTACCTTTTGGCTTAATGAAGCCTTGGTTGTTTTTTATTACTGTATAATATTACTGGATAACTAAATAAATCAACTAACCCAAAAAAGTCCTGAAAATTACCATGGTAACACAATATAAGTAAACCAAAAATAAGATTATATTTTGTCTATTTACCCTAATGACAGAATGCAGTTATTCTGAAATGACCAAAAGGTCTTGTGAAGAAAAAGTTGATCAAGGAGGCTGGTCTTCCATGTGTATATGTAACTAGTCTGAAATGAGGAAGATCTAGCTTCCTATGATTGCATATGTTGTTTGCCGGCCATCTGCAGGGCATGGAAAAGCTCAGAAGGGAGAGCAGAGCACTGATGAGATCTTACGTACACACAATTCCGGATGCTTCACACACATGCCGCTCCATGCACATGTCGCACGACTGCCCGGCGGCGCCAGGCCGACAGCGACACTGCCCGGTCTGGGGGTCACAGGGCTGGGGCAGCGAGCCCACTGGGTCGCACTTACACTCTTCACATCGTCCACCCGGCACCTGAGGGTCACCATGGTAACCACTAGCACACCTGGACAGAGGAATGTTCAGGTTGACTGGAGCAGTTTCCTACACACCTCTCTGAGTGTGGACGGCCATAACTGTCATCCCCTCTATGTAAATAAGTGAACCTGGGGTCTGAGTTAAGGGAGTAAAAAACAGAGCCTCTTACCGTTCACAGTACTTCCCTTCATAGCCCTCTGGACAGGCATCGCAGCGGTAGTCACTGAAACCCTCCATAATACAGGTGGGGCTAAAACTGAAAAAAAGGTGTGGAAAGTATTCACGCTCACGTGAAGAACGCCGTCTGCCACCCTTGAGGGAGGAAGCATGTGACAGCGTGACCTACTTGTTCTCAGGGCTGGAGAGGGGGCAGGCGCAGGGTCGGCAGTCGTGAGGGGACCCACGCACCACACCATAGTACCCTGGAGCACAGCGCTCACACCGGTCCCCAACTGTGTTGTGCTGGCAGTTCTGGGGACGAGACACTGAACACAGTGAGTCCACATGGGAATTCAATATCCAACACCGGTAGTGAAAACAATTATCAGTCTCTTCTTTGTTTTTACTGAGCACTATATAACATAAGTCTGTGGTGTTTGACACAGTAGCTTCAGTAAATATTAACTAGTATGAATTCTGAATGTAAACCACTGTGCCTCACACACATCAACCCCACCTCTGCTCCATCAGTAGAATCTACAAGGCAGCAGAGGTGGTAGTAGTTACTAACAAAGCAGAACTAACAGATGTTAATGACTCAATCATTAGCAAAACAGGCCACTTGCGTCAAAGAGAGAGGTGAAAAAGAGGAGTGAAGTTGGAAACAAACAAACAGAAAAAGACTTTTTCTGTCAACTGACTGCATGTTTAGCAAGACAGAATATGCATTTGGAGTGCTGTAATTTCTGTTTTTGCATCTGTCTCTGTAACATCACACAGAGGAAGTGTCAGAACACTGTGAAGACTCTATCCAGGCAACTGAAGCAGCAGTTTACTGAGTGGTGCCACTTGAAGAGTTTCATTAAGGTCTTGTGTACTGCCATTAAACAAATTGTACGATACACATTCATTTAACATTTTCAATTTTCCAGCTCTGTAGAATGCAAATTACATTGTTATCAGCATGAATGCAAATGAATCAGAGTGCATTGAAATTTACACCTAGGGAAACAATGGCACCAATAGCAGAGAAAGCATCGCTTCCAGTGCATGAAATCAGGGCCAATAATATAAAAACAAAGGACAGTGTGATTTCCGCGCAGTTCATTGTAAAGACAAGCTTGCATCACATGAGGAAGGCAATGAAGTTCTCTGTAGATCTTCTACAAAGTTGTGCCCAAACTCAGCCATGATTTAAAGCAGGTTTTTTTGTGTTTACTCTACAGAAGAACAGTGTTGATCAGGCTAGTCTGTGTGTGGCCCTGTCTGCGCTGAAAGGACTCTGTGCCACAGGTCTTCCAAACACTCCATGACTGGTACGATGAGATCACCTGACAGATGGAAGTCTCAGGGTCGCAGGACTCGCTGTGCCCACTGCACTGGCACTGAACGCAGCTGCCAATTCCGGCGTGGGATGACCATCCACTGGCACGTTCTGCCAGCCGGTAAAAACCAGCAGCGCACTCCTGTTTGGGAGGGGGCGGGCAGAAATGACATCATCAGTGCCGCAAAACCATGGCGGAGTAGCGGGCAACTGGGAAAAGCCGCTGGGATGCTCACATCCAGTATTAATAGGGTCAATTTGGAAAGCCATCTGTTCACAACAAACATGCTAAATGCCTGTTTAAAAATGCTTTATTAACTATATGCCGGTTTAAAATAAAGGCCATCTGTCTTGCTTGCTTACTGCCTCCTTTATGAAGTCTCCTTTCTGGTACACATCAATCATACCTTTTTGTCACAAGTAACGACAGCAACATAAAAGTCTTCAGATTTGCCATGTACATTAAGATGGCAGTAAACCCTTCGAGCCTTATGAATTTGGATGCACAAAAACATGTCTCTCTCTGTTAGCTAAGAGAGATGCGAGGGCAGAAATTGTCAGCTCTTGACTCTGTGCGTCCCGGTGCCAAACGAAGCCGACTAGACGCGGTTTGGGTTACCTCACAGGACAAGCCGGAATATCCAAGGGGGCACTCGCACTTTTCTATCTGGTGGGCGCGCTCACTCTCAGTGGACGGCTTCCCCTCCTCTGCCACCTCCAGTGAAATCTCAGAGATCCTGCAATTAAATCACAACAGTTTGCGGGACATAGGAATGTGACCTTGATGCATGCACAGTGTTGTGACAGTCACGGTCCAGTCCAAAACATGGGTAAGAGTCTCTGTTACCAGAGATACAGGTTCTACCTCACCTGATTTGTTTCTTTACAACCTCTCCAGCAGGTCTCTTGAGGCATTCCCTCATATGAAATGTGATTTTACACTGTATATTTGGTATTTGGCCTGGAGGTCTGAGAATAAATAACATACCAACATGCTTTTTTTTTGCGATCGTACAGAAGCCACGTTACCTGCTGTGTCTCATTAGGTTTCCATGAGAAGCCTTAATAAGGACGTATTCAATGTGGAATAACACATTCATGAACTCCGCACGTGTCACAGCTCTGTTATCACTGTGTTTCCACTCATGCTGAAAAACAAAACAGGTACATTATTGCTTTGCATAAGTATTTAATTTCCTGTCATTTAAAAGAAAGTAATATGCCACTGACCTCTATATACTCACAACTGTTAGCTGCCAAACAGAGCAGAGACTCACCTCTGTCATTTCAATTTCATGTCGGATCAGCTGACCAATCTGCAAGCCAGTTATGTGCCGCATCATCACCTTGTCTTTTTGAGGACCTCCCTTGATTATCACCTGGGGCTCATAGGAGGACTGGCCCGTTTCATCACGGGCTTCATAATAAATAGCGTACTTTAGCTTCCCACCATAAGCTGTTATCTGGAAAAGGAAGGGAATTGGTTACAACAAACTTTCATTCATTTTCCTACTGCTTATCCTGGACAGGCTCAGGAAGGGCCGGGAACCTGTACCAACAAGCATAAGACACAAGGAATGGTACAAACTGAACAGGATGCCTGATGCCTACATATAATAATGTAAAAACACACACACACACACTAAGAGCCATTTAGAGTATTCAATCTGCATGTCATTGGATTGAGGGAGGAACTGAAAAACCAGAGTGCAAACCTGTAAACCCAGACTTGCACAGGGAAAACATGCAAACTGCACACATACAATGTCAAGACCTGCCCAATGAACAAACATGTGCTCTGCTACAACACACATATTCACTCCAGTGTAAAGAATGAATTGGTGGTGCTATTCAATGTTAGCAGTTCTCAAGCATAATCCTGTCTGAAAGTTGCACAGCAGTGTCACACTTTGATGTTGACATGACCCACAGTAGCTTGAACAGTTCAATGACAGGGTGAGGGTTCCATCAATACAGGCAAATTTACAAATGGCAAAAGGTGGAAGATAAGCATGAACGGAGGACATCTATCTAGTTATAAATGCACAAATCACAGTGAATGTAAATTTTTCTCGTTTACAGCAAACAGCAATCACCCTCACCGTCTCAAAGACAGGTAGGGATAACATTTTTTTTCAGCAGCATGTTTTCACTTGGTGGAAGAGACGGTTCTGACCATGGAGCCTTGGAACTGCTCCGGAAGCTTCCAATAGTACGGCTCAGATAGCTCACGGGCCACCAGGTCTGCGTGGGCAATGATGTCGGGGTGTTGGAAGGACACCCCCAGTGTGGTTGTCAATCGGTTGGCCTTGTCCACAAGCGGCAGGACTGTCTGTTCTGGCTTCAGGCTCAGCTAATTGGAGTAGGAAAAACTGTGAGGTTCACAAACAAGGACCATCTGAACCGTCACACGTGCCACAAAAATACTTCAGCTCAAGCGCAGGGAGAAATCACCAAAAACGTCCAAACACTGTTTACTCAGTATTCACGTTATAGCCTAGAGTCTTTGTGCATCGTACACTAGTTAAGGGCAGGCAACAGGTGTGAAATGACAGTAAGAACTTTCACACATAAACTGTCTCCAATAATCTTTTTCTAAAAAACATTTAACACAATAAACAGAAGTGAAAAACGTGCTTTAAAACTCTCACACAATAGCACTGTACTGCCGTATGTGAGAAGATGGCAGTAAACTTCCTGTTGTTCCTTTCCCTCACAAGACCTATATAATGGCACCAGCAACCGCTTACACTGAACCCATAGAGAACGGAAGACATAAAAGAACGCATTTAACTCCAAGATGGACTCAGTGGGCTTTCTCCTCCCTTTAGCTCCTAATCTCATGACTCACTGACTTAGAGAAAATCCTTTGCGTTCCAATAAATAAAGGCAGAGACTGTCAACCGGCTTCTCCTTAAAGCAAACAAAGTTAGATTAAGTTCGGGCTGCATTCCTTATTTAATTTAGCTGTCGTTTTCCATTTATATAAAAGTGTCCTCCGATGATGTCCTCAGCCTCCGTCTCCATGGACACAGAGATTTATCAGAGCTGTGCTCCTGCCAAGAAATACTTATTAAAAACAAACAGGAAAATATCTCCGCATGGCTGCCTGCCATCACCCACAGCCCCGTTTTCTCCCTTTTCTGTTTGCACCTGTATCCTCCTATATTTACACTATGCTTAATTTTATGAGAAATAAAATGAAGAACTTTGTGTGTTGTCTTAAAGGTGCAAGGCCTCAAAAAGTCTCAGTCTCTGAGTGCCTGAACTTTATTCTACAGAAGCACTGACACATGATACGCTGTACTATTCATCTTTATTCATCTGAGGTTGAAATAATCGGTAAACATGCACTATAACTTTACAGCCAACTTTGCTGCATGTGGAAAAAGAGCTGCCGTTCAACATTAATATACATTGAAATCATGAGAACATTGTTGGTCTTGGGGACCCAAAGGATGGCCCTACTCTGGCTTTAATAACATGCGACTAAGCTATAATCTATCTATAAAAATAGCTGTGTTGTAAACACATAGCTACGTGCTACTCAGATGCTCTGCTGATCTATTCTGCCATTGTGTTTGTTCATTACATGTGACTGATGAGTGACTCCAGTGCTCAACAATGAGGTATGGAACTTTCATAGGGGGCGGGCTTTTAGCTTGCTACATTTCAGTGATGGAAGAAATGTTCTCAAGATACATCTCTCAGGAGCAACATGCATGTGGACGAGCTGTCACCGTGGGATTGGGATTATGAAGGATGTGCCTCTTAAATGGGAGTGGTTCTTTTGATGGCATGGTTCTGGTTCAGTTAAAATGAGAACAGTGTCTGTGCTGTGCGTGAACGGCGCCGCCACGGCACACCGGCGGTCACTCACCCACATTCGGATCAGGCCCGTGGCCTCCGTGCACGTGCTGGACATGCTGAAGCAGTAGCACTGGCTGCAGCCCAACGGATTTCGCATGCTGAGCCCAAAGGTGCCGGGCCGGCAGCGGTTGCACTTCAAACCCTCCACGTTGGCCTGGAGACAGAAGAGCCACACCAGTAGTACAACACTTCCATCACAGTCTCAATCTCTGTCTCATCTACACTTACACCTGCATTATTGTTCATACCTGCACTTCAGTCCCATCTGTGCCTGTCCAATAAGACTCTGGACTGCATCAGAATAGATTATCGGTTTAATATGCTCATCCTCTTTACAAATTTTTCTTTTACAAAGCTCTGAAAGCTTTTCTATTTACACTTCATAATTTGAGTGTGTATGCCGCATGCACACATAATTCCTTGGTGAAAATAATGTGTCTCTCAAAAGCTTTCAGCTCCTGTGAGCACACTGTAATGATATTGAAGAGAACAACCATAATGTGAACCGTGGTATCGCTCCTAGCCATGAGCGCATTTAATGCATCATCATTAGGGCCACGCATCGTCATTCATTCAGCTTAACACACATTAAGCCGCTCAGTGTGGTTCACCGATGCGATCGCAGCAAGGAATAAGAAAGCAGAAGCAAACAATGGAGGGGGAGCTGTTCTTAGCTTCCTAAGAATTTACTGGATGGAGTTAGATGAAACAGCTCCTTGTTAATGGACAGACACGAGTGTGAGGAAGGTGAAATGTCAGTCAGGGCACATTCACAGGTGCTGGCATAATGACACTGGCTGGTGCCCGCCGCAGCCTTCAGGGAGTGGCGCAGGTTTATCTGGTCAGAGAAGGCGCACGTGTAGACCACGCCTGGATGACAGCAAGGTAATGAGGCCGCGCTTGAGCTGCGACACCCGTGACAGCTGTGCTGCTCTAACTTACAGGATGCCCCTGACACACACGTTTCCTCACCTTCTCTGTACTCAAAGACCGCAGTCAAACGGGACTGGGGCAGACAAGAAAGGAAGCCACGTGACACTGTTCACATGATGATTTTTGCGATGGCCTCGATTAGTCTGAGGTCTTTGGTCAAACCTCCCAAGAAAACGTTGCCTTGCTCCAAGTGTTGTGTATGAAAGGTTAGGGCCAGAGAATCGTAGCAGACAAATGAAATGACCCAAAGCCATATGATGCGTGCGTGTCACATGAGGGTGTCACGCAGCAACTGCGCTTTCACTTTAATGAGCGTTTGTCGTCATCTCCCATACACCCCTCCACCCCCACCCACTGGGGCTGTCAGCCTGTCAAGGCGCTGTCAGCCTTAGGAGTGCTTTGTCTGAACACCTTCACCCACGCTGGGACTATTTCCGTCGCACGTTCCACACAGGTTCCAATGCAGCCTTCTCCATGCGCTGCTTCTGCTGGTTCGCTCTTGTCGCCACAGCCTCTAAAAACCGGCGTGATCACTACACGGCAGAGCACACGCCACGATGTGAGATCATCACACTACTCGTACGGACTACTCCGCTATCACTCACAATAGGGTGACATTTCGCAGTAATTGCAGTAAAAGGCTTTAAAATCCACACCCATCCATGAGTTTGCAGTGACTCACTGAAAGACTCGTTCTTGGGGGTGGTGGGGATATAACATTATCTTCTCTGGATGTGCTTAAAATTTGTGGTTACCAAAAGATGACACAATTTATGATTTAAATTGAGGACATAAGTGGTCAACAACAAGGGAGAATGATCTATGGAAGGCATTTTACTTGGAATTGTAATCCACACCTTACATCTCTACCCACTGTAATTATGACTATATTTGCTGTTCTCTGAATAATCTGTTTGCAAGCCATGTATGCACTTTTTGTTTAGATCATCTATGCTACTGTCCTCTCCTTATATCTGGACTGTCCACAGGGAGGACATCACCCGAGCTGGATGCTGCATCAGTGCCATGGGCACAAGTATGGATGACACCATGGATATAGGCAACACTCAGCTAGTTTATTGAAATCTGCATTAAGACCAGGCACACAGAAGAACATGATTGAAAGCTTAATACTCCACCTTTACAATCATGTCACAATTTTTCTGAATTGTATAATGTTAGCACAACTGCAGGTATTGGGCAATCAGTTGACCTTTGACCCTCAGACATTTTTCTCTCCTCAGCTGTTTTCTGTAATTTTCTGTTTGCATTCTACTTTGTTCACTGACCATATAATGGTGCTCGACAACTTTGTTAAATGCCTAGGGGCAACTTTGTTGTGAAAGGAGTACTGTCCTGTGGAACCGGCTGGTTGAGGTCCGACCTGCTGTTGGCATATGCCAAATGTATGCATGACACATTAGAAATCAAAGATACACACTTGGCTCTGCACTTATGTTTATAATACTAAATTCTCACTCTATTGACTGAGTTAAGATCAGACTGGACTGTCAAAAAGGGAGACAAATGCCCTAACTTTTGTCTATTTTGTGTAACCACTGAACTACGTTACCTTTGAAACATGCCAAAAAAATAGCAATCTAGAACTGAACACAGAGCAATAAGAGAATAAGGAACATCACAATACCACAATATCTAAAACTGAAACTGATAAATTATATTGCTATTGCACTATTGCTTATTCTTGTGATAGTAACTGCTACAAAATGAATAATTCCATATTAATTATGGCATTAAAAAATATTAGCTTCAAGTGTATCTCAAGAAAAAATGCTGCAAATATTGTTAATTTAAATGCATCATTAACTGACATCATTACTTGTAAATACAAAATGAAGAATGACACAGTTAGGCAACTACCTAACAACACATTCATCCCGGAACGCTTTGCAGTACCTTGCAGGTACACTGTCCCGTCACGTCAGTGCAGGAGCACAAGCCACGATCGGCGTCGCAGGACTGGCTGGCCGAGCCGGCGAAGGAGCAGTCGCAGGCCGTGCATTGTGGGAAATCTCGGAAGCCCACCTTGCACTTGGTGCACTTTTCTCCAGTGTACTGCTCCCTGCAGAAGCAGCAGCCCGTGATGGCGTTGCACTGCAGCGTCACAGAGCCGACCAGGGTGCAGTTGCAAGGCTAGAGGAGAGAGGGAGGACACGAGTTTGGTTTAAAAGCTTCGCTAATGATTGGATAACAAAACTATGTCTGTTTTATTTCCCCTGCTGGATTCTTTTAGTGGATATTTATGATACATTTATCAAACAAAAATATATGTAAAAACTCATTACCGCATGAATGTAATGTACAAATATAATACAACTCCAAAAACTGAAATAATTTCTAGTACAAATAAAAGAAAGCTGTCACTCATGGAACATGACATTCACATTTTAAATAAGATGCCCATCTAATTGGATGCGGCTTTAGATGAGTTTTCATCAATAAAGAAATGAATGAAATTTAGCTGCCTTGGTTTATGAAGATGTGCAATTAAGTGTAGCTTATCCAGGGTGCCTAAGTTAAATGTCAGTTTGAAGTTAATTATCTTTTTTTAGACTTCTGCATTTTGTGACAAGGAACAAATGAGGACATATTCATGCGGTACAAGAAAAATCATGTTTAGATGAGAAAGACAAACGGGAGACTTTTGAGGGAAGAAAACTGACCTTACAGCCTGTGACGATGTCATGACCCCAGTAATTTGGGGCGCATCTGTCACACCTCTCCCCTACTGTGTGTGGGGGGCAAATGCATTGTCCTGTGTTGGCATCACAGTTATTCCCCACATGGGAGCACTGGCAGGCTGGTAAGGGTGGAGGGAGGTGGAGGAAACGGACCATTATCAAATAATCATCTAGCTTAATATTACTGTTCAGATGATTTATCCACATGCAGCAGACACAGTTGACCAGTAAGATGTTTTATCGGTGATTAAGTCATTAATCACGGCTTGAGCACTTTAAACAACGTACATTATACAGTGCACAGTATGCGCGTGTGTGTGATAGTGTAATTCAACGTGTGTGAGAGTACATGTGTCTCCATAGCTACACCTAGAGCTTAGTGTTCAGTGACACACGCGAAAGATACAGTGTAGAGAGTGGACCTACGTGTGCACCCCCCCTCCTGGAAGTTGAAGTGTCCGCGGGCGCATCGGTCGCACTTAAGGCCTGTCACCCCCGGCTGGCAGCGGCACTGGCCCGTCTCATCGCAGTCAAACGACTTGGACCCGAAGGAGTTGCAGTTGCAGGGGACGCAGCCCCGGCCCGACTGAATGTCAAATGTGGAGGGCTAGAAGGGAGAAGTGATTGTTAACACGTCTCCGCTCTGGGCAGTGGTACTCCTCACTGCTATCACACCATTAATAACAATAAACACAAAAGCCAACACACCCTGTAGTGTTACTCCATGGCTTTTCACAAGCACAGCAAAGACAAGCCAGCATTCAATACAACAACACAACATGTTCCATCATGCTGCTGGTAAGCTCAACCTGGGCTAAGGATTGGTGGTGACCTAAGAACCAGCTGGGTTAAGTCCAATCAGATGTTTTATTGTGACATGTACTTGTGGGAGCATAGTCAAATCCTTATGTTACAGTTGCACGTAGGGAACAGAGAGACATGGGGCGTTGTGGAAATAGACAACATAAAAGTACAATGAAGACAAGACAACACAGTGTAATAAATATACAAACAGTGATAAATATGAGCAGGCTGTAAATGCAGACTGATAAAGTGCAGTGGTGCAATAAACTGCAGATCACTAGCTGTTTGCTGACCTGATAACTTGGAGAACAGACTGTGAAAATTGAGGGAGTTTGGCACCTACAGCATTTGGGGCAGTTTTAAGTGTCCTTTGCAGCAATCTCAGGTCCTCAACAGTTAGGTTACCTAGCCCATACTGTGATGTACCTAGATAGAATATGCTCAATAGTGCAGTAGTAGAAGTTGACCGGTTATTTTTGGTTCCAACCCAAAACACTTAAGTTTTCCCAGGAAGAATAGTTTCTGCTGAGCCTTCTTGAGGATGCAGGTTGTGTTAAGGGACCAAAAAATGAAGCTCGTGATCAGGATGCCTAGCAGTCTAAAGCTGCTGACTGACTCAACTGGAGATGCGTGAATGAAAAGAGGGGAGTGACGGCCTATTGTCTTTCTGAAGTCTATGGTGATTTCTTTGATGTTATAGACATTCAGGGAGAGGCTGTTGACATGTTGCCCAGTCACAGATGGGCCTGCTCACACCGACGTCTCCCAGTTTTAACACTTGTTAGTAAAGCACTTCCTAAACCCCTGATCAATGAAGAACACCATCAATATTCATGTAAATGAGACACAACAGAAAATTCTATTGGAAATGCTGGAAGCTGTCACCCTGTCATGTGTATCTTAATTCATAATGGTAGCTTAAGTCCTTATGTGTTTATTAAAGGTTTTCTTTAAGGTTTGTGACTGCTACAACTTTTAGGAGACTCCCAGTATTCACAAGTACAAATAGAAGGCAGATCCAGCTTTCCACAGTCACTCAAAAGATCAGTGACCAAGAAAGACGCTTAAAAAAAATTAAGCGAAACCACTAATGACTGAGTTCTCAACTAATGCGCTTGATTTAACATGATTAGAGTCATGCAGTGCACACAATCAACATCTCAAATAAGGCTAATTAAGATTTCAGTTGGGGAAAAAAATGCTTACACATTGGACAGCCAGGGCTACAATTTCCAGCCACCCTCTATAGCATATACTTGTTTAACAGGAATCAATGCAATAAAAATATGACATGCATTACACAACAGGAACCATATAGCTGGTACCTATATTTCTGGTACCTTTTGCATAACCTATAAACATTTACAATATAATACTTTGAACTACAGTGCTAACACATCAGTATGAAATGCTTGCATGAACATTATGCAGCAGGGAAAGAGCATATATCCTGTGTGATTAATAACATATCATCACATATATACAGTGACTCTGGGCTTTGCTACATTTACTCTCTGCTCTGATCTTGTGTTTCTTTGTGTTGTGTGCATTTTATGTAATTAACACACACACACACACACACACACACACTTCAATGTGTGTATTCTTGGCAGATCAGTTGTAAAACTGCAGAAGGGTCTAAATCTGAAGGACTCTATTCACCATTCAAGAGGATGAAGTATTAAATATACAAAGGAGCATTATCATCCACTTATTGTTAATTATTATTTAACCGTCATACTAGCCAAGCAGGAAAATCAGGGCTAATTGTTCTCTAGAGGTACTGTGTGTATCGGTTCCAATAGTCTGTATATAAAAACATGCATCAAAGACATTTTTTTGAATGGATCTAATGTCAATCATTTCTTTGTTCATACTGGACAAGAACAAATGAGACATTAATAACAAACACAAATCAAAAGCACACAGCAGGTGTAAGTTAAGTAAAGTTAGAGGTAAAACAAGGAGTTCAGGGAGCTCAAGTATGTCTTTAGGATCAGGGGTCTGTACTGTATGGGCTGAGTAATAATATACGACTGTGTTCTGTTGCATCAGGGGTCATGCTATATGTTCTGTTGGGTCAGGGGTCGTGTTGTATGAATATAGTCAAGGGAGTGTGCTTCCAGGTAGACTCAGTGTCTATATCATTAAGCAAGATGCTGGCAGTGTGAGATTGTGTAAGGGGGCATTATGGCCAATGTCCTCTAAGTAGTCACATTATACAGATAAGACAAGAGAGAACTGAGTGAACGGGGCTTAGGATAAGGTAAAGGGAAATAATGTAGTGTCGTGTAAGTAAGGATAGATGAAGAAATGAACCATTGCACAGGGCAGAGTCAGAGGTTATGGGAATATGTAGAGCAGGGTAAGGGGTCATAATACAGGTTGATCTATATAATATAGGTTGATCTATAAAAGTGAATGATTTGAATACAGCCCTTTCCCCACATGCACAAACACATGCATGTGCTTTTTACCCCTCTGGGGCGATAAGCTCCTCGAGGGCACCCCCCAGTTCTGGTGGACCCCCAGCGCTGAACCTGCTGCAGTGGAACCTGCTGAACGGGCCTGCGCGTCTCTCGACGCTCATAGCCCTGGCGGCCCAAGTCACAGCGCCGGCCCAAAAAGCCTGGCTTGCAGATGCAACGGCCCTCGAGGTCACAACGCTGTGACATGGACCCCACTGGGCTGCAGGCACAGGGCCTGCATATCTGCTGCTCTGCGTCCCACCAGCAGTTGGGCTGCGCATTGTTGCATGGGAAGGAAGTGGGATCAGACACAGGAAGGCAGGCATTTTTACTGTACTTAGCCTATAGCAAAGGTATTGCTAAGTCTCAGATATCATTTATAACCTGACTATAGGCAAAAACTACCCATTTCACAAATGAATTCTCTCATATTTCTTCATTTTATATACATGTTTACCAATGCAATTACTCCATATTTGGTGACTGCAGTAATGACTGATTACTGGAGCAGTGGGAGCGCTGATTTGCCTCTTACTGAAATGGGTTTAGAAAAAGTAAGACATTAGAGGTGATGCCACATAAAAGGATGAAGTGGGAACTCACCATACATTCATCACACTGCCTCCCGACCACATGCTGTTTGCACTGGCACTGGCCTGTCTCCTGGTGACACACCTCTGACAAGGAGCCATTAATGTGGCACTGGCAGGCTGGAGGCAGAGGGATTAAGGGTTAATGGAACTGCCACTCTCACATTGATTAACAGCTTTTACTGTTTCCTATTGCTACACTTTGAACCAAACACCCAGCACATAAGACACATACAACTTGTACTATATAGAACAGTGGTTACAGTTAAGACCGTAACACAGTGGTTTGCACTTTGATCCAAAAAACTAAGTGTTGAAACTCTGCTTTTGTGCTCATGAGCAGAAATTTTACTTTCAAGCCAAATATTAAGTTGCATATTGAAACGTTACATATAACATATAGTTGGTTGTTAGCTGTACACTTTACATTGAGTCTTTTCTAACTCAAGGGGGGGGGGGTGTCACAACAGCAGATCTACCAGCATCCAGTTTATAATATGCACATAATATGCACATCAAGTTGGCACCAATTTCTATGCTAGACACCATTTTCGCCAGGTTTATGGCCAGCACTGTGTGAGATACAAACCCCTGACCTCGGCAGTACTTGGACCCTATGTTGGTTTCAATTATGATGTTTACATGGACCAAATAATAATGCAATAAGCCTCACCTACTTCTAGCATTTTGTCTCCCTCAGTGTATAAGTGTATCAGGTACAGAGCAAACTTTAACGGATGAGCACCCATTTCCTTGTCAATGATACTGTAGCTAAATTTCTTCTTCATTAATTTATGTATAGTCCAGCAAACACTGGCTAATCAATCCACGTCTGCATGAAATCAGTCTCCCCTGCCATTTTAAGATGTACACTTAATTAGTTCAGAGGTGGTGTAGTTCACACTAAAAAACAATGGTTTACATCCAATAATACTTGTATAATTATGACGAGAATCGCACATTTAACTGCACAGCCTCTCAAATGCAGCTGCTGGAATTCTGAGTACACCCTACTTAGCTTATAGTAAAGTAGCTTATTTATTTATTTTTTTGCTACTTCATGTCACTTACAAAATATTTTACACTGTAAAATATAAACTCTTCAAAAAACAGTACTCACATAACAAATTGAAACCATTTATACTGTGCATTATTTGAGTTCAACATCATATATCTTGGTCATATGTATAAAATAAGGGGAGGCAAAGGAGGTTGACCTCTCAGTGCCCAGATGGTTTTAAACAAAATGCGTGACTGGAAAAAGTGTAATATGAGACAAAGCATGTATGTCACACACACACACACACACACACACACACACACACACTATATACATGAGAACGTGACAATTTTATACTCACGCTGACAGTTTTTGGCCACGATGGCATCCCCATAGTAGCCCTGTGCACAGTTCTCACAGGACAGCCCTTCGTAGCCCTGCTTGCATTTTAGGCAAGCACCAGTCAAAGAGTCACAACTGACAGGCACAGATAGGTCCAAGTTTCCATGGCATTGGCAGGGTTGGCATGACCCCCCAGGTTCGGTGGGGCGCCCAAAGAAGCCATTGGAGCACCTGCAGGATGACCCAAAATAAGGAGGTCAAGGGGTAAAAATTAATGAAGGCTGACAGTTGGAAGACTGATTACTTTAACAAACCTCATCTAGCTCACATTTTAAATGGAGCCACACTGTCTTGCAAATGTGACAGCAACTGTCATATACTCAAGGGTCTCTCCTGATGTGATTTACGACAATGTACTTAAGAATAGCTTACGTATGTATTAATGTGATAATTATGCCTGAAACATAAATTATTTGTGCATATTCATTAGCAGGAGAAAGCATCAGATGCACTGTCAGCAGGTCCATACAAAGATCCTGAGACAGCAAGGAATCTATCAATAACGGTTTCTTTTTTTTTAACCAGCTTTTCATCTTTACGTTCTTTCCCTCTTCTCTTATATCTGCTTTGGAATTAATCATGTTTCACACTACAAAGATAAGCGTCCTATCTAATGCCGTCTTGTTTAAATAGTTTCTACAACTCTTATCGGTTCCAGCTGCACAACAGTAAGTGGGAAAAATAATCTCCGTGCCCCTTGTGGAGACGATTCTCTCGGTTGTCGGTTGTTTATTAATTGAATGCATTATTGCCTCCGACCGTCTTCCGAGCAAGCCAGCCGTAGGGCTGGCAGCATGAGCGTTCGCATCTGTAATTTCTCGCGAGCCAATGGGAGGGGCGTCGGGAGTGAGACGCGCTCCTAATGCAGATATCAGGGACGAATGTGGCTCACGACCAGATAGGATGTCGAGGCCCTTTAGTGTCCCGCTGCCTGAGGAACGTGTCTAAAAACGACACAGTCGCGACAGCGGGTGAGCTGTTCAGACAGGTGCGCCAATAACGGAACATCTGAGTGCCACATGACATCTACAGTAACAGGAACACTACTCATCATCCACATTCAATATTTAAAATTTTTCAAAATTTTTATTTTATTTTTTTTTTTACAATGTTCAGCATTTGGGCTATTTTATGTTTGTGTTTGTTTATTAACATTTACTTTGTAGATTTAAAATAAGTTAGATTATGAGAGTCTTAAAGGGCAGACCGATTCAGGAGGAAATGATGAGAGATGATCATTTTCACTTCTGATGCCATTACCCCTCTGTGTAACCCCCCACCCAGGCTTGGGCACTGTGCTGCTTCCTAAGGCAGACGGAAAAGCTATTCTTATCCACGTGGCGCCGGCTGCAGCATTTGCGCCCTCGTTAACTCTACCGAACAGAGGCTGCCAGTCTACGTTAAACACTGATGTCTCTAGCCAGGTGCTCACCAAATCCCCCCCTCCACTCTGCCAGCTATAAATGTGCAGCGAATGAATCCCTCTAGAATGCTTGCCAGCTATTTAAACCGGACATAATTTTAACCCGTGTGCTTGCCCCACCTGAGATCATCACCACCCAGGGTCAGGCTAAGCCACAAAACAAACAGCACGAGCAAACACAGAGTGTTGCTTGACTACCAGCCTGGCAACTGTGGGCACAATGGGAATATCTCAGAGTGCAGCCTGAAAATGCAGAGGCACACGCTAATACTAACATGCTCTACATCTGATTTGCTGCAGCAGAAAACACTGCAGCTTTTCTCAACCTGACTTTCCAGCTCTTTATTCATCAGTTCTTCATAGTTGGTGGAGTTTATGGGTTAAAACACCTCTAGCTGTGATTTGTGTATGCACTTCTTGTCCTTTTTTCATTCAGTTTGGCTTGTTTTGATATAAACAGGGAGATGTTCAGAGCTCCAGTGCAATGCCACACCAATATGGCTGTGGTGCCAGGTGGTGACTTAGCATGGCTGCACCTGATCCCAGGTGTTGACGGCAGGTCTGCCTTCGTCTTCACTCTGCCCTTGATAGGTTGTCTGAGAGTTCTGAGATGAGTATCTGCCCTGGCTCTCCCTCTCAGGGATGATGGATGGCGCCTCTGTCCTACCTCACAAACAGGCTCCCATCTTTCTCGAGCGTATGGAGGCGAAATTAAAATCCCTCTCCACCTGGCTCGAGTTAATGGGGAGTCAAAAACGGTGTGCGCTCATGGGCGCCTGACTGCTAGCAAACGCACCCTGCAACCATCTGTCATCAAGGCTGATGTGAAGCCCAGGAGCACCCCCCGCCTACCACCCCCCCCCCCCCCCCCCCCACCCCCCCCCCCCCACCCCCCCCCCCCCACCCACACCCCCCCCCCCACCCACCCCCACCCCCC
>JABJVR010000005.1:43185-56975 GCA_025773905.1 Chitala chitala | reverse complement strand
AATAGTTATTAACACTGTCAGCAAGGTTTTGGTTTAATGTATTTGATTAACCATCGAATTAACAGGAAAAAAAAACATATGACAGCACAACATACGAATAACAATCGAATTACATGAATGGGTGTGTGGTTTACTCTGAGCCATCTATTGTTTCGAGAGACTGTTGGAAGAAAATAGACATTCGTGTTCTGAACCAATGTCTACACAATGAAATCAGCCAACTGTCATCCATACACAATAATATATTGTTAACTTGTATAAAGCAAATGCCAACCCAATTTTCATATATATATATATGTGCATTTATTAGCACTTCAGTTAGGAGGATTTGGTATAGGTGTTTGTTGAAAAAATATACATTTACACAGATATAGCAGTACCATAGTTTTAGTTATTTTAATGTTTTGTAAAGCAGATCTGAAAGCATACCTATTATGGTTCTGTAATTATGTGGACATGTGGTAGAGTAGAGCTGCTATGATTTTAACCCTGGATTTCTGGAGGACTGCAGCTACCATGTGGAATATCGCTGTTAGATGAGAGGATGTTCTGATGATGCTGGAAGGAGGAAGATGCCAGTCAAGAGACATTAAGGTTTTCGTTCCCTTCATCTCCAAGGTAGCACAGGTGTCAAAGCACACTTTTCTGTTGAGAAAAATCACACCTGATATTTGTACTCTTGCCTCCACTGGACAAAAAAAGAAAACACAGGTTAAAAAGGAATATCCAGACAGACTGCAGGTTTGAAGAAACAACAGAGCTGACAGCCTAATAATCTGAAAGAACTCCTACCAGTCCACTGATGACTGTGAGAACATGAGAACAAAGAAGCGATTGTTTGAACAAGATTCGTTTCGTAATATATTCAATTTATTGTTGTATTCAGGTAGGCAGCTTTTATTGTCATTGTGTACATATACATGTTACAACTAAATTTGCTCTCTGCGTTTAACCCATCCCCCTTGGGGGAAGCAGTGGGCAGCCACATGTGGTGCCCAGGGAGCTGGCGCTGAGTGTCTTATTCAAGAACACACCTGGCAGCCGAGCTGGGATTTGTATGCAGAGACTTCTGCAGCTCACCCTGAGGCTCTACCCATTGAGTCACGAACCTCAATGGACAAAGTCTCCAGCATGTTAATAAATAGAAAAATATATGACATACTATTATAAGGGTTTATTTTCATATTATTTATTACTACCACTACCACCACTACTACTACTACTACTACTACTACTAATAATAATAATAATAATAACAATAATAATAATGAGTAATAATGTCAGTTGAAGTGCATTGAGGTGCCCTTAGTGCTGACAAAGACATACTAAATGGGTGTGACTGAAAAGCCATTTCAATGACTAAAATGATGAAAAACACAAAATATAAATATCCAAAAGACAAAACTGGAATTTTGTAACAATATAAAAAAAATAAAAACATGAAGGAAAATCCATTCACCAAAACCGAGTGACTTGACAACTAAAGAAATAAAGTAACAAAGACCACACTGGTTGAATAAGGTAACAAAGCAAGATGCAGGTGAAAATGTTAAGAATAGTTAGCTCTGAGGTCTCCAAACAAGGTAGAATGATAGGTCTGCATAACAAATTGTTTTTACAAAATGAGTAATGTCACAAACTACTTTTATAGGAACTCCACTGTAGCATTATGAGAATATTGTGCCCTATATGAATTAAATATTGAACATTAATTTCAGATTGGTTCATTTTCATGTATAACTTGTATGTGTAACTGTATGTGTGATTTCTGCCTGCCACATTGCCTTGCCTTGTTTATACAACTTCCAATACCAGGATTTTTTGTTTCAGTCACACACGTATCATAAAGATTACATTACTAATGTTGCATGAGAACTTCACTAAACATGCACCAGAGAATGCTGACAGCATGCAAAACAGGGGGAAGCATAAATTACATTGTTATCCAGAGACCCTTTAAAAATAACCGTCCCTGCCTGCCTTCATCTTTCAGTGGCCGGTTGAACTTACGCCCCTCCCCCAACACAACACATTCCCACTCCCTGATCACACACCATCCCCCATGTCAACAGCGTTCAAGAAAATGCAATAGGGGGTTAAAAATGCAGTTTTAATTAGGCCATCCTACCTGTAGCCTTCTGACTTAGGGTATACCTATTCTTTTTTAATCAAAGGGACTGTCAGGAGAACGTGCTTGTGTTGTCTCCTGCTGAGAATATCACTGACCAAGATGTACCCCTCGCCGTGGTAACGTGTTTGTTTTGTTGTCTTTGGGAGGCTCGCCTTTTTCCTGTTCCTTCCATTTCAAACCTGGTCTTATTTTTTCAGTGCACTGTTGCTCTCTGTTGATGTCCCCTCTGTGTATTGCAGAGTAGGTGCATTGGGGTTATTTGGTTGCCGCTGTAAAAGGAAAGGATTGAGTATACGCTGTCCAAGTGGTTTTTGACTCCCAAAATTGGCACCTTCCAGAAGCCCATGGCTTGCTCCCCTTTCGGTGTCCGACTTGACAAGGTCTTTGATTGGGAATGTTTACATGGAGGTGCTGCCGTGTTTTTCACAGCCTGGGCTGTACCTCAAATCTCGTTCCCCCTCCCCTCTCCAGGCCTGTGCTAAACTGTGTGTTCTGATATGCCTCAGACAGGCCTTGTCATCCTTGGTGAGTAATCAGAAGCCCAAATCATTGGCAGTCATGTCCTGTTTATGGAACTTTTCCCTGTCTCTGTTCATATAAATAAGGCAGACCCGAGTCTGTACATGATAGTCTACAAACGTGTCACCTGATGTTAAACAGGCCAATGAATCTTTTCATGCAAGTGCTATACAAATATACTGCAGTATACCCTATCTTCATTATTTCAAAGTCTACAACATTTAATTTACTTTTACATTAATGTTATGTAAATTCATTGATGCTGAAGTTTATATGTGAAAAACTAAAATCCAGTCTTTACAATTTACTATTACATAATGTGCAAACAAAGGAGCAATGTACACTATACGTAGGACAATTTCTCCTGTAACTTCATTAAATACTTGTTTCATTAAAGATGAAATATGACTGCGTGATGTTTTGTGCGCGAGAGAAGAACGTGTTCTCGAACGTGTTGGATGTAAAATGTAGTAAGGGAACCACCGACGATTGATATAACACGTAATCCGTTGAGTGAGTTAATGACTGAGTTCTATATTATACTTGAAAATCACATGTTCTCCTTGGCGTTCAAGCAGGCGCACGTTTTGCTCTGCATCAGGTGGGCATTTAGAATGTGGTTTTAAAAATGGTTTTGTTACCTAATTTCCATTGCTGAAGCATACTAGAAAAACCAGTTTGAAGGATAACTTTCCAACGGGCGTACCGATTTGCTAACAGCAGAGGGAGCCTGTCTTCTCTTCGCAGAGCACGTCTGTAAACGGCAGAGGTAGAATCGCGGAGAAAAGTGACGTCATGGCCTTTCTCGGTACGCGCAGAGAAACAAAGTAGGAGCGAGAGCGGAGCGGCGAGAATGGAGCGCGTCAGTTCGCAGGAATAACGAAACCCACAGAAACAGTTTTATAAACTTTAAAAACTCAACAGACAAACATGGATACGTTCGCTCTACGCATTATACTGCTGCTTCTTCATATTTATAGCGTAGGATCCCAGTTCACAGCAGGTAAGTTGAAGTTGTTTTCTGAACGCGTTATTGTTACGGAGAAAGTTGGTTACAGATGGTTGAATAGGAAGCATTCATATCAAGGTGTGCGCTTTAGAAAAAAAAGTTGAGAACTTTAATCGAACGGTAATAACTTGATTTTATATTTAAACGTGGTTGTGGATTTGTTTGTGATTTGCCATTGTTAAGTACTGGTGAGCTTTAACTGAACTTTATTGAAAGGCAACGTAATTAAAGACAACGAATTTCAGAAACAGGTTTAAATGCCACGGAGATGTCGTTTGGCTCCAGCGGATCTTAGCGCTGCAAACCTTAATCTGCTTTGAGTGAAGCATTCGGTTATGTCTAGATTTTTGTGATTTTTTTTTCCACAGATTTCTTTTGAGGGAAAATGAAAAACATTCGTAAAATAAAACGGTTAAAATGTTGAAGTAGTCACTGGTATTCACTTGGAAGTTGCGCAAACGTGTCACTATACAAACAAAGCTGTGCATTTTGCAACTTTTGGGAAACGTCCAATGAATTAGTAAAAACACGGGTTTCTGATAAACATGGATTACGTTTCAGTCCGAATCCGGTTTACACAGGATAGCCTACAGGTATGACTCAATATGACACGTGCAGCTGGCCGAACCTTGGTGCTCACTTTGTCTTGAAAAATATTTGATTTGCATTCGGAGTTTACGATGATAAACTTCGTAGGTTCACTTTGACACACACACACACAAATAAATCTTTTTAAGAACAAATAAACGTTTTTTCGCTGTTGCGATGACACACTTAATTTTTCCGTTTTGTATTTGTGTATTTAAGAATAGCGCAACAAAAGAAATCGCCTCGCAAAACGAGTCTAAATTGTTTCCAGTTTAATCTGAAAAACCACTTTAAATCCTGGAACGGAATATGGAAAACGTCAACATTTTCAGATTTGAATCGGACCTTAAGAACTTTTACTGTAAACCTGTTAACTTCCCAGTGGCTGTAATTTTATTGCCTTTTCCTGACTTTAGTCCATTTAGTATGTTAGTACCATTAATTCTTCGCCAGCGTTATGTACATTAAATTATCCTCCTAGTTATACCCTTTCCTCCTCATGCAACTGTTCAGGAATGTGCCTCTCATTCATTTACCCATTATTTCACCAAGCGCTTGATTAAAAAAATGTAAATAAGTAATTCCCGAAGTTTAAATTTTATTTCAAAGTCCGGTGTTACCGTTTCCTCTTTTAGTGTCTCGAACAAAACTGCTGGGCAATTGTGGATGTTACCTTATAAAGAAAGGAGCAGCAAATTCCTGTTGTACGACTATGCCTAATTAAGTGCCTCGGCAAGACGCGAGTTTTGAAGGAAAAAATAATTGTCCATATTTTGATTGCACATTTTTTGTAACGTTCAATCTAACCCTCCTTTGTTGGATTTTCCCTTTACCTATGTATTTCATAAAATATGCAAAACGTAATACGATCTAATGAATATCACCTTTAACCGACTGACCTGGCAATCTGAGAGTATTTCAAAAGAGGTTGAGAGCAATTTCAAATGGTAATTCCGTTCCACTCCAGAGGAACATCCGTTAAACACATCTGTTGGAATGTAACTAACATCATCGGATTAATTCACCACAAGGGGAGAAAGTATGAAATACAGCTGTCTATATAATTGCTGGATAATTAATCAGAAAGTCTTAACCATGGACTAATTACATTAGAGTAATCAAAAACACAGAATGACAAATGGCAAATTACACATTTTGGAGGTTGATTAGCAAATGGTGTAATTATGCTTGCAGTATTATGGAAATTAACTGGAAGATCGCTTTACGTTTTGAGCAGTGTCCTTAGATTAAGAACCAAATCATCATGATAATTTAGGTATTATTTTCTGGTGCATGTGGCCAAGGCATAAACAGCCTGATGAGGTGGCATATCTTTGATGTCAAGACCAGGGCCTTTTTTTTTTTTCTTCTTCTCTCTCAATACAACAGAGGGTGGTGTAACGATTAAAGCATCTTGGAACTGTGCGTAGGACAAGAAGGATTCAGGTACAAGACCTGGATATATTCCTGCCTTTATAACTCCAAGCAGTATCCTGAAATTAAACTGCTGTGTAAATGAATGTTAAATCCATGACAGATGTGTGCTTAATGTAGTCTGTAAATTGTTCAACAGCTATCTAGATAACTGCTTTCCTCCAAATTCTTTGTAGTGAGAACAGAAGACACAAAGGCTTAATTTTCAACATTCAAGTCCTCTAAACCTTAAAATAACCTCAGTTCAGGCAGGCCTCTAAACTCACATTTGAATGTGAAATTGGCATTAGTGTTTTGAGAAGAAATGCTCATTAAAGAAAAGGTCATTGCTCTAGGAATGCCGTATGTTATGGTTAAGGTATGCTTCATTGCTTACTGTAGATAATTCAGTTTGCGCCTTTTCTTCCCCTCCTGTTCAGGTGTGTTTTTGGTGCTTACCAGGCAGTCAGTAAGAGCACTGAAAAGTACGTTTTTGTTTTTACAATATCTGTGAAATTTTGTTTAATAATTATCATAAATTAAAATATTATGTTATATAAAAGTTGGTGGATTCAAATTTTTATTAGAAAAACAGACCAAATGTATGCCTATAAGAGGGGTCGGCAACCTGCGGAGGTAGCATTTCCTGTAATGGGAGAGGGGCCAAAAATGGCTCTTTTGATAATGAAGGTTGCAGAGCCCTGACCTAAAATGCAGGTTAGGATACACTCGGTACATGCTGCTACGTAAGTGGCACTGGTGTACATACTTCTCTGCATAGTTAACCTTATGTGGAGGGTTAAAACATATCCACTGGGGCAGTATGAGAAGTTGTCATGGTTAGTAAGAAGAAAAAAAAAAAAAAGTGAGTTTTATTTCTACATGTTTTATAATTTCTGGGCAAAACATGACTTTGGCCAAGTCCCCACACTATGCCATCTTTCCCCATACACTGGAAGAAGTCTGCATTAACATATTGTAAATAAGTTGCACATAATTTTTCTAAATTTTATTATACTAAATCCATGAAATGTTTCCATTATGATTATTAAAATTGAAACAAATTTTAATTTAAGTACAACTGATGTACATTATGTTGGATTAATATAAAAATGTAAATTTTTCTGTATGTAATTTTAATATACTGCTGGTTTCATGCCAGCTATTCTGACAAGCTTGCTGGTCACTGTGGCGAGGTGATGATACACCGTAAAGATGTGGAGAATTCCTTACCTTTTCAACATTTTTCCTTTATTGATCATTAACAAAAGCACATGCACATAAACAGTGGTATCATCGTTGCCAGAAATTTATACTGTAATATGCATGAACAACAAATGAAAACCCATGGTATTTATGGACAACACAAAAACATTAAAAAGAAAAAACATAAATTTGTTTATCCACAATTTAAGTAAAGGTCAGTGTAGCTTTACTATTCATTCACTGGTTTTGAAATTATTCTTATCCAATTAAAGAGGGACTTCAAATCGTGAAAATGATATAAACGTAGGTTTTGTTCTTAAGGTTCTGGTGTTATGAATGTGGATTGTATGTAAAAGACAGTAGTCATTACATTTATCTGTCAATTTTTCCCCATTAATGGAACGGTTGTGTATAATTATATAAGGCATCTTGTTTTTTGCAAGTCTTAAGCGTTTTTAATTTAGCTGGATTTTTTTTTAATCTCTTAAATCCAGAAAGGAAACATTAACTCTTGTAAAGGCTTGTAAATTCAGCACGAGTATAAAAATCGACATGTTCATTATACGTTTTTGACAAGCCGTTGTGAAAAGTTTGTTTGAGCACCTCTGCTGCTGATGTCACAGGCAAAGTTGGCAAACTGGCCCTGTGATTTTTGCTGGTGTTGCAGCTCGCGTAGCGTGCCAGTGACACGTCCGGTCATGCTAGGTGGCACTTTCATGGTCAAGGAGGGGAAGACAAAAAAGAAAGTTGGTCCCAAGAGAGCAAGATTATCTTCTAGACATTTGGTATTTATTTTTTTGTACAACTTGTACAGCAGTACTTGCATCATTTAACCACTAATTCATAAAATATTAACTTAAATTGGTGTTATATCGTACTTGCATGTCGACTTGGATGCTGTTGTGAAGACTTCCACTGACGTGGACAGCTGAAAACAGCCTCCCCCCATGCTTGCAAAACGATGGGACCATTTGCAGGCTCATCCGTCTGAAAAAACGTGTCCAAAGGCCAGGCGCCGCAAATCACAGCGTGTGCCGCTGTAATTAAGCCGGAGACTGCGGGCTTCAATGCTGCGCCCTGCAGTCCTTTCCAAGCCGCGGTCTGGTGAGCACGGCGGTGCGCAGGAAAAGCGGTGCTCGCCCAGCTGAAGATGCTGACACTGTGGCGGAGTGCAAACTGCGCCCTCATTTTATTGAGAGTGGGCCAGAAGTTGCTTATCACAGCATGTGCTTGAGAGGTCTTCTGTGTGCGTTGGAAAGGCGTGTGTTTTATTTTCATCTGTTTGTGGCTGTCTGTGTACTAATTTAGGTTTCCCAAGTTAAAATTACGTGATAAATCAGTATATGACAATGCATCATGCGTTCCTGTGCCTCTGTAGTTTTAATTTCACTCCAAATTTCAGCAGATATTGCATAATTCTTCCCTTGGGTTTGTTAGTTCAGATGTGTGTTCTAAATGTTTTGTCAGCATGTTACCACATTTATAGGACTATATTTAAACAAACATGGTCTTGTTATAAACAAAGCACATTTGTTAGAGTACAAAAAAATCATGGAGACTGAATTGCAAAGAATAAAATGTATTTGTGATTGTTTTGAATAAGAGCTCTTTAAGGGAATGCATTCAGCAAGAGATGATTTGTGGTGTCTCCTGCTTTTGTGTTATTTTTGTTTGGCTATTTTGTTTTATATTTTGTTTGACATTTTTGCATCTAGTTCAGATGTTTGCAGGGAAATGCTGTTACTAGTGCCACCACTCTGTCATGCCATTCCGTGCTTGGCAATTCATACAGTGTGGCACCCCCATCACCCAGCATTTTCCTTGCTTGTACACTGGCTTGGGAGGAGGGGTATTGTGGACATAGCTGCCCCTTGCCTTTTGTCGTTGGGTGCATTTTCTGGATTACTACGGGAATTGTGATCACCAGTCCATTCTCAAACTGCCTCTTAAGCTCCTTTTAAGAGCTGACTGGACGTTACACTAGAGCAGAGACTGCAAAAAGTCACAAAAATGACTTCAACCTAGGCATCGGCCGATATTTTTTCCAAAGCCAGTGCCAATACCAATAATTGGTGGCCTTTGAGGCTGATTGCTGATAAGTAATGCTGATATACTGTAAATTTAAATTTTGAAGAAGCAGCAATGTCTAAACTGAATGGTAAAGAATTTAAAATGCCTTGGGAAAAATAAATAGCTTGAGAATAGCAAATGACTTCCCAAACCATAAAAATGGCAAATACCTATAAACTGCAGACAGTTTGAAATTAGTTAACTAAGTACTGCAGTTTCTAGTAGTTTTTTTTTTTTTTTTATTTTTTTTTTTATTTGTTAGTCCTACTCAAATAGTATTTATATCATGCACAAAGCTTACCGTTTCCCCATGTTCTCTTATTAAACAACTCTAGATAAAATGTACTATTATTGATTTTTCATTTAGTAACAGTGCATAAACACTGTATGTGTCTCATGACTAGGTGAAAGCAGTTTGCTGTTTTCAGTAGAATGACTAGAGTTTGGTCAGAATGTAATGTGTAGTCAGGTGCAGCAAGACGGGTCCTGCACCAATATTTTAAGCATTTCTGTTAAATCTCTGTGAAACTGCATTAACATGAGAGCCAAAAGTGAGTTTTAAATCTAGAATGACGCCTAAGTTGTGCACTGAGTTGCTAATGGAGAAACAAAGGTCAGCAGCATTGAGGGCTGATCTGGAAGTGCTTCTGGCAAGATCACTATCCCCAACCAACAAGATTTCAGTTTTATGTGTATTTAGTGCTCAGCAGTTTGCATTCATCCATGTTTCAATGTCCTTGAGACATTTAACTAAGGTGTGAACTGATGCAATGTCATTCGGTTTAACCGCAAGTTATGACTTCGTGTCACCGGCGTAAGTATTATATTTCAGATTATACTGCTGTATAATGTTACCCAAAGGCAACATGTAGATTGAAGAGTACCAGGCCTAGTACAGATCCCTGTGGTACTCCACATCTAAGTGGGGACATGGATGAGGGTATGCTGTCATTTGACATTTGAACATAAGAGAAACGGTTTGAGAGATAAGAATGAAACCACCTAAGAACTGTTCCACGAAGGTCCACTGTTCCATTCGGGCCCGATTTTATGCAGTGTGTGTTGTCATAAAAGCTTCCTGGTTGGGAGTATGATCTACATTTATTAAGTTAGCAGATGGTTTCATCCACAGTGACTTGGAACATTTCGTATGTTTCAGCTGTATTGGTATTTTCTGTATTTAACACACACCCCCCGTTGGGGAGCAGTGGGCAGTTACCTGTGGCATCCCATGAGCTAGCGTTTGAGTATGTTGCTCAAGGACATGCATGGTGGCTTCAAACCAGAGCCTCCTGTGTCCCAGCCTGATGATCTACCCATTGAGCCACCAGGGTGCTGCATGGAGATGGTTCAACGAAGAAATCTTTTGTCTTTGGCTTCAGTGTTCAGTGTTTTGCTTCATGTGCTTTTGTGCAAACTTGTAATATGACCCTGAAGTTATTCAGGCAAGCAGAGAAGATGAAGTGATTACGGCACAAAAGCGCACACCCAGGCCTAAGATTGAACTTGAAATAAGAGATTTGAGCAGTAAAAATATTTTTAATAATTAGGTCTGCAAGTGTGAGTCAACATGCATTGATCAAACATTTATGCTTAAAAAATAGAATTTTACCTTTATGCTTGCATGCAAACTGCAACTGGAGATAGTGTTGTTTAGAACTAATATTTATGGATGTAGCATAATTTACATAAAAATGTGCTGCTTTGTAAATGTCTGTGTTGAGTACAGGGAGTACATTTTTAATGGTGGCTTAAATACGGTTCAGTTTTCCCCCACAGCTCCTAGGCAAACATTCAGTTTGGGCTGAGCATGGGCACTTGTTTTGCATTTATTTATTTATTTTTATTGTTATTTTTTTAATTAAATTTTTTTGTCCTGTGTTGCTTGAATGAGTTTTACTAGCTGAACATTAAATGAAGTGGCAAGACTCATTGGGGGGGCTTTTTTTGAATAGTGTGCGTTTTTTCTGACTCCTCATGATTGTTTTTGCGTTCTCAATTAGGGATGCGGTATTCGTTTTATTTTGCTATTTGGATATTCGAAGCGTCTATTCGAATACTATTCGAATATTTGAATTTTTCGCTTACTGATAACCGAAGACCTGTCACGTGGCATTCCACGCCGCGCGGTAATCGGCGACATCGATCGAGGCCAGCAACACTGCCGTATATATTTCGCCACGTTCGATGATTGGTATAGGCAATGTGTTGGCTGCTAGTCTCCTTCTTGTTCACTGACGGCGTTTGTATAATTAATGTTCCCGTCAGAATTAGCCAGACGTTACCTGGCTATACCAGCTACCTCGACACAGTCGAAACGTTTATTTTCATATACTGGTCGCATCATTTGTTAAAGTTGCACGTGTTTGCTCTCTGAACGAGCTGAATCACTGGTTTTTCTGTATATGAACACGTAGACGCCTTGACTTCGTAGAAGTAGGACTTTTTGAAGTGGAATTTATTGTTACGTTGCTGTTTTAGCTGTTAGCATTAATGACGATTTAATTGCCTGTTTGATGCGATGTTTGAAAACAATTAAAAGCGTGAGTTTCACACGAGGAAAGCTGGCTGTACAGAAACGAACATTCAAATAGTAAAATATCAATTCGAATAGTAAAAAGTTAAATGAATATTCGTTATTCGAATATTCGTCTGCATCCCTAATCTCAATGGCTGCCGTTGAGGTATAGTATCCATCCCTTTGGTGGTTGGGTGAACACTTGTTACAAGATGTCATTGGTCAGGTTTGAGTTAAGTGTAGCATGCCGTTAAACAATAACTCCCAGTGCTAAGGTTCTTACATTTTAATATTTGCTTATTCCTTAACTGAATGTTTGTTTGTGCTGAAACCCTGTGACTATACAGTGCAGCTGTTTTTTTGTCTGTGAGCCAGAGTCTGGCATATTAAAGTACAAAGAGCTGAATGGCGTTTTGGGTAATCTGGAATTTTTTGCCCCGGCCTAAACAAAAGACAGGATCCTGGTGAAGCAAAACTCTGTCTTCTCAGTCCTGTGTTGTCTCTTGTTCATTTTCGTCTCTCTCATACCTGTGCTATTCAGTTTTTCTCCCTTCCAGTCAAATTTACCTGTGAGATCAAAGGTGCTCACTGTCTGTGGGGTTTTTTTTTTTTTTTTTTTTTTTTTAAAAGAGTGAGATGTAAATTTACTTGCACCAGCTTCAATTTAGCTGCTCATAGTATCTTTTAATATTAAGAGCTTTCTGTCCTACCAGATGATAGAGGTGAGATTCCCTTGCACTAGGCCTAAGTGTTTTTTCTTAATGAGGTCTTAAAATGGCAAACTTTGTTACTCCACTGCAGTGTTCACACTCTGCTTGCTAAGCCCAGCAGATTGTCTGATTAGTTGTTCAGTGTTTTTACGAGTCTATACTTTGATAAGGTATAAGAAATCCACCCGTTGGTTATGCTACAACAGCTTGCTGCGTTGCACCTTACAGCCACTACCTTCTCAGAAAGCCTTCGTTGCACAGATTTCTTGACCATAAAACAATTTTGAACTAAGTAGGTGATGCTCTAGCTGTTCCAGTGACTGTAAATGGTCAGAGTGATTTTGCGGTACTTTTTTTTTTTTTTTTTGTGGAGTGGTACATTCAGAAAGACTTGACAGGCATTGTTGATGGGAGACAATTTTAAGTGCAGGCCTGCTTACTAAAAGAATAACCAAAACTGCATTCCTTGCGGTAAGTGCAGTGGAAATTGCAGAAAGCTGTGCCCTCCCCCCTGGGCCGTGTTTTCCCTTGAGTGCATGTTCTTAGTTCCGACTTAGAGCTCAGACCACATGTGGGGCTAGTTAGTCACAGCTGCCTTTGCTCTGATGGACTTGAGTCCTCCCGACTACTCAACCGTTGCTTATAATGTTCTCCAGAATGATTTTTGTATTTGTTTTTGTGGTATTTTGATGTTTATTTTAAATTGTCCCATAATTAATATTATGCGACCATATTATGTTGCTTTTGTGTAGATATTTTGTGAACTTGTGTGCCTTCCTACCTTAACGCACACCCGAAACTCTTTTTCTAGATCCATGCAAACCTTCAAGATGAACAGCATATGCACAACTAATACCACATGAAAATGAGTTCTGAGTCGTGAGATACACCTCCCTGGAGATGAATTTATATTCAGGACGGAGACAGAGGTTCTGCGTTCAGCTCTTGTTTGTCAGTGACATCATTTACGTCCAGCTGATAACTTGACCCTATCAAAGTTAACTCAGTGGGTTAACATTCTTTTATGGCAGCCGGCTTCTAACAAAGGATTTGGGCCATTGACTGCGGTCTCTTCGAAGGTTAAATAGCTGGATATTTCTCTGGGAAGCAGCGCAATCTGATTACCAGGTCAGATGTATGCAGCTTGACAGACCATGACTCCGACATGCCTAATGCAATATTGTGAAGGCCGTTGTTTCTCGGTGTGGTGCTGATTACATGAAAATGAGTATTTTCACAGTGTTATTGAAAACCCAATCCTGAAAACAAGATATAGAACCCTTTTTCTTTTTGTATTATCCACAAGACATTTGTTATAGCAAGTTTTGATATCCAAGGTGAAGCCTGCATGCATTGTTGTCTTTATGCTGAAATTCACAAAATGGGAAGATGATCAACAGGATAAACTGCAGTAGGCTGAAGATGTTCAAACTTTGCAGTATAAAATTAATAATGCGGCTTTTCCCTTTCTTTGTCAGGCTTCTTTAAGTTTATACACAGTCAGGTTTTTTTTTTTTTTTTTTTTTTTTTTTTTTAAGTTTTAAGAATTTAATTTTTAATAAATTACATTTGGTATAAAACAGGGGAGTTAAATGTTTAGGCCTAAAAATTTTAAAGGGAAAGGTA
>JABJVR010000005.1:24348-43175 GCA_025773905.1 Chitala chitala | reverse complement strand
GTTGTTAAAACTTTTCATTATAAAATTATTAATTCGGGTTTTCCCTTTCTTTGTCAGGCTTTTTTTAGTTTTTACACAGTCAGGTTTTTTTTTTTTTTTTTTTTTTTTTTTTAAGTTGTACGAATGTACTTTGTAATACCTGACTGTTCGTATAATGCAGGGGAGGTCAATGTTGAGGCCTAAAATTATTAGAGGGATAGGTCAAAGAGAACGTGCTTGGCTAATCAAACATCTTTCAGACAATGATAAATTTAGTCAAAATTCAAAAGTGATGTTTCAGGGTCCTGGCTTTGTGGCTCAAGGGCTCCCACCTTCCATTAACATTGGCCCACATTTCACTTGTGACTGTCATTAGGAAAATCACTCACTATTCACTGGCTGAGCCTCCCTTGATTACTTTACACTAGATTAATCAGGAAATTGTCCTTTACTCATTCTCTGAGTGGGCAGTTTTGACCTTGAATTTAAATTTGTGGCCCTCCTGTTTGATTCATGTTAAATACTCACAGAGAAAATAAAACTACAACAAAATTAAGAGCAGCCATTGACTCATGACTTCAGCATTTTACACTTGCATGATACATTTCACTTCTGGATTGTTCTGGACACATTTCTTGTTGAAACATGTTAAATGTTTTAGCGGGACTTCGTGGGGGGATGGCGCAGTGTAGCCCTCTACAAGGACTCTGTGCTCGGCTTTGTCCCAGTTCTTCTTGGCACCTGGGGCTGTCAGATCCCGGATCATCCGGGCTTTTTGTGCGAGTTTCCCATTTAGCTGGAGTTGCTTCTCAGATGGATGACTGTTCACGACACAAAACTGTCATTGTCCAGGTTGGGACCAGTGTAAAGGCATGGTTGAGAATTATAAGTCATCCTCAGGAAAGAATCTTCCCCCTGTGATCTTGATTGAACATGTTTTTTGGAATTTTAAAGCATATTTTGGAGGTCCCCAACCAACCACCCCTTCATGTCCCCAGGCTTTATTTCCATCAGTTTGCGTTTGTCTTCTGCAAGGAAAGCATGTTTGACCTTAACGTGCACGCTGGTGCAGGCCTGAATGTGGAGGTGCCAGTGCTCAGTGTTTTCACATTCAAGCCGCTTATCAGCCCTTTCCTTGCATCGTCGGCCTTTCTTGGCTTCGGTCCACCTGAGTAGTGTTGTGCAGCAGCGCCCTAAGCATGTCAGTCATGACCAGTACCTGTGACACCTAATCTCTCCTCTGATTGAGGGGTTTGCAAAGGGAAGACTCTCGTTCAAGCATTAGTTTTTGTCAATGAAATTAATATGTGGAAAATATTTAAAATACTAAAATGTTACTAAAACTAAAATGCAGTTTAGTCAAAAGACTAAGACTATTTCAGTTTCAGTCAAAATTAACACTGTCCAAGTCAAAAGGTTTTGAAGACAGACTGGTTTTCAGAATCAGGGTTGGAAGGGGAAGATGTATGATACACTGGAGCAATAGTACTGCATGAGATGGCTGACAGAAGCCTTTCCTTACTTGGTCATGGATTCATTTGAGGTATTTAACAGGTGCACGTATCAGACTTTCTTAACCAGTGAAACCTGATGTACAACTGAGGGGAAGTTATAAATGCAGTTGTTCATAGGGCCTTTTCAGTGCGTAGTACCTTGAGTGTTATCCACAATAGGTGTATACAGTTTTTGTTTTCATGAGGTAAATCGTGCGAGTGTACAAAAGCTAAACTAAGAAGAAAACTGCTAAGTGGACAGCACAGCGGATCACCAAGGTGTTCCTTTCTTCTCCAGGACTTGTGTGGGACTTGCTGTTCTGCTCCACTAATTAGTGGTTTATGCCATGCTGATTATCATTGCACGACTTGGCAGTTTTTGAATGTTGTTATAAACTGGCTGGTCTATCAAGCTGTCTTAATGAAGAAGCTGTCTGGTTTGTCCATGTGATGCAGGGTGACGGAGTCATCCAGCGCAGAAGCCTGCGAGCAGCAGGGGAGTCTTGAGCCCACTGCTGCGATACTCGCCGATGAGCTGTCATCAACCCTTTGCTGAAACTCTGTCGAGGGCTGTTAGCCTAGATGCTTTGATTGATCCCCCCCATCTCCTGGTTGATGTATTGCAAAATTGTTTTAACTAGCTTGATGGAAAGGGTCTCCACTGTCCTTCCTGTAGGCAGAAGACATTGTAGCAGGATGTTATACCTCTAAGTGTGCTTCTGATTTTAGGAGAATCGGTTCCACTCTCACTGCGGTGTAATCGCCAGTGTCGTTCAATATTGACATTTGACCTCAATGTTTTTTTCCCCTTGTGTTTTGGTTTTAGAAATGGTGCCTGGAGATTGCATTGTGTCACTCCATGAAAACATGATTCTAAGCTTGACAAACAGCAGTTATAAAGTGGTGCTTGAATTTTGTAAAGATTTTGTTTCATTCTGGCATAGAAATTGGCTCTCAAACTGCAAGTAGACCACCTGTACAATTATGGGCAGAATCTGATACGAAAGCCTTCTAAAAAGGGGTCATCTCAGTGTCCACCTCATGGATAGCTACTATGTATTTGGCTCAAAAGGCAAACATAAGACTAACACATCATTCCTGGACTAAAAAAAACAAACTTCTAATGTACAAATGGTTGTTTGTTTTTTAAGGAACTGTCAGAAAGAACTTGACCTGAATTAAATTGTACATGTTGCCGTTATAAAATTTTCTCCAAATTTTGTTTAGATTTCAAATTTGACAGTAATGTTTCAGCTGTGAATTCTACAGTGTGCACGATTAATTTTTCAAAGCACTAGTCCTAAGGACTAGTGGCTCAAAGATTTTACTAGTCCAAATCGTATACTTGTCCAAATATTTCTGAGCATAAAACTTTGTCATTAGGCTGAGACTTATAGGATCAGATAATAGAAGAAAAATGCTGAAAAATAGATTAAGAAATATGGAACATTTATTACAGTAAATTTAACATGATAAAATGTATAAAGCTTGAGGCTCGACGAACTACGGAGCGTGAGGAAACAAAATCGCTGCCACCATATCGCATCGTTTCAACTGACAAACTTCGTACACGTAATCAGTAAAATTTGTTCTCATAAATGCTAGTCCGATCGGACCGGTGAGAATATATAAGTACTAGTCCGAGGTTTAAATTTGATCCTCCCCTGACGATCGGACGCCTGTAATTTTGCACACTGTTCTAACTTACTAATATGATCATGCTTGCAGGCTTTGAATTGACTTGTTTCAGTTTTGTATATTTACTTTAACATGCACTGTACGGCAAACAATTTGGCTGCTTAGTTGAAGGACATTTTAACTGTTGTACTAATTCTTGTCAGTCTTTAAAACCACTTGCAACATTATAGGAGCAGTGGTTAACCTTGAAACCCACAATACTGAAAACTAGAGCTGTAACTATAAAATATATATATTTTTTTAATCAAATATTTTATTTACTTTTTTTTTTACTGTTCAGTAAACATACAAAATTAAGTATTAATCTGAAGGTTTTTCAGACTGAGCGTTGTGGCTAACTCCTGGTATAATAACTCTGTGTACTTGGTACTAACTTGGTAAACATTATAGCTGTTAGCGGCTCCTTAAAATTGCAAAATTAAAATCTGTCAGTTACATGTCAGTGTGTGTAGCAGTTTATATTAATTACATTCATAGGTTTTGAAAGCTTGCTGTCAATACAAAAATGTTAAAAGTAGATTAACTAGAAATTTCTGTTATTGTTCTACAAATCTGTGATACTAAAGCTTGTGAACTCATTGTTTTATTGGCACTCTTACCTGTCAGAGAGACAGACAAAGAGTGGGCACAGACTGGCATGTACTAACAGCAGAACGCTGTATACAGTCATGAGGAAAAGTTTGTGAGCCCTTTCTGTAGTTGTACAATAGTTTTTCAAAAAATGCAACCTGAGGCTCATATGTCATAGCAATAAACACGGTCTGCTTAAAACTACTCAAAGTACTTGTAACGTAATTGAATGTATGTCAAGTAAAGAGTACGTTGGTTAAAATGTTAAAGAACGTCTGTAGTTTTATTGTAAATTTAGTTTAAGAAGGTATCCTGAAGGTTCTGACAATGTCTCCTCATTCAGAGAAGTTGGTTATTAACACTAATGTCCTTGGCAGCTGCAAAGAATGTGGACTGGCTATTTTGACTGGAGTCCCAGCATGACGAGTCTGTTAATGTTAAACCAGTGCCCTAGTAAGTCACAAGGTTGTTGGTTATCACTGATGCATGTTATCAGCAAAATAAGAAAGTTGAGGCAACGTGTGAACACTGTTTTGTGTATTATACAAACATCTTCATGAGAACACATTTGGTATTAGTGCTAAACCTAAAAATAGTAATTGTGTAAATGGATCCAAGTTGTTTAATCCACTTATTCGTTTCTTTGCTTGTTCTCTTTAGGTTTAATGATACGGAGTTGAATGCCTAGAAATCAAGCACAACATTATGAGAGTTCATCTCAGTCATTAGAATTCAGCAAAAGAATCAGTGTTTTAAGAATAGTAAACGTTAAGTTTTAAGAATCGTAATGTTGTTGGCACTGTGGCAATAATGGTAAAAGATGACCAAAAAGTGGGTATGTATAACCTGTGAATTTTCCCCTCCCAGCTGTGAATTGTTCACCCTTATTTACATATGTAAAAATTATCACCGACTTAAAGCAAAGATGAATTACTGATGGGTTACTCAAGCTGAGTCGATTAATGGGTCTACAATCCATCATTAATGTAGATTCATATCCAGTGGTAATTGAAATGAAATTCCATTATGAGCTAAGTGAACTGAGAGCGCAGTTGGAGGTTATGAAAGTTTTTTTTTTTTTTTTGTGAATATGCTTTTTAACAGAACAAATTGAATGGTACATTTTTCAATGTCTTCTGAACTGTTTATAATACAATGAAGTACATGTTTAATGTATTTTAATGTTGGTGTAATGTTTTGACAATGGAGTTGTACACCCTTGGAAGTGCATTGATTAAACTGTGATGCTTGAATATTGGATTCTGACTTGAGTTGGTTTAGATGCATGATTTATTAGGTCATTTTGAATTGGCAAGCCTTGTGAGGAAATCAAAGTATGTAGATTGGCATAAAATTGTAATGTGAATGAAGATGATGTGGGGGGAAAAAAAAATCATAATGCTGGGAATCAGCCCTTACCTCACAATTCAGTTTCATTTAGAATCACAAGTGCCTGCTTTGATTCAGTTTTGATTCAGATTTAATTTAGCTATTTTTATATACCCATTAAACATAACATTTTTAACATTGTAGTAATCACATGATGTCCATTGCCATGTAAAACAATTAACCAGAAAGGATTATTGTTAGGACTTTTTTTCTTAACATTTTCAATCAAGACCTGAAATTTTGTTTTGAAAATTAATTTTAAAATATTACTTTAGTAGTACCTGGATGTTTCTTTTAAGCTCTTGTATAAGACATCGCTGTCAAGGATGTGAATAAAACATCTGGAGCACAATACAGGTCATGAGACCTGACAATGGCCACTTTGCCCTTGAAGTTGTCAAATTGTAAATTGAGTGCATTGTAAATTCTAGCTTACCGATGTCCGTGCCAGTATGGTTTGCTGTATTTTGCGTTCCATAGGTCCGCTGAAAGGGCTGCACCCACACACAGGTCACGTGACCAAAAAGTCCATACAGTATCTGATTAATATTTTGACCCCAGATATTATCAGTTGTGTCACAGGAAAGAAAACCCCATTTTGATATTAAAATTATTTAATTTATATTTGATTTATTGTTTTGATTCTTAGCAGTTAGTAATTGTTACATTTGTGTGAGAGCAAAGTTTGGAGCCTCTAGTTTATACATTATGGTATTTGTAGTTTAATGCCATGCTAAGCTTTTTTCATGTTTAGACTTTTACAATACCTCGTTATAAATAGTTTCAAATGAGCAAATGTGAGTGTGATAGCCGTTGTATTGCATTATAGAATGAATCTATAGTCACTATGGGCTCAGTTTTTTTGTAAATGAATATAGCAAATACACAACGGTGGAAGGTGGCTGAAAGTAAATGTATCATCAATAACTATGAAATTTACTTTTACAGTACAGTCTATAGGTGGCAGAAAATTGTGCTGCCTATACGATAAGTGGACGGTTAAAAGTAGAATTCAGTAAAAATATTTTCAAAGTCAAGGGGCAACACATAAATTAATATGATCAGACTTGGGATTTTGTGACTTGAAATAGAACTGTGAAAACCTGTATGATGGTTGATAGATTTATTTATTTATTTATTTATTTATTTTCTCCATCCCTATTTATGTACTGTAGTTCTTTTGTATTCCTCTGTACTAACAATGAAAGGATAAACCTTAAGATGATGTGCTGAGATTTCATCGTTCAGGGAGAGTCCAATATCGTTATGTCTACGTTGAAGAAACTTTGGGATGGGCACAAGGCAAGCGATTAGAACAGGTCAGGGTTCCTGAGGGGTCACTGGAGGCTGGACAGACAAGATGTTTGCTTACACTCAGGCAGGCAGATGGCTTCAGTCATGTAAAGGAACTGTGCTCCTCCCTTCCTGTTTGCTTTAGAAAGACAAGCAGGCTTTGTTTATCTTCCCCAGCCCACACAACAACGCACTGTCCAGGCACTTACAATAACATTTCTTTTCTTCCCTTGGCTGCTTTATTGTCCAGAAGTCAAAATATTCATGGCTGACCTTGGCTTGCCCACTGAGCTGGGTATTACTGGCAACTTATCGTGTTTTTTGAGGCAAACCATTCAAAACAAGGTGCGTACACAGGGAATCATTTGTCTGGCAATATTAATGTTCTTGTTGTGCTTCACAAACTGTGTGTCAAAGTTAAAAATGCCTGGGCTTTCTAGTTCTTCTGGTCCAGAACCAGCTCCTGCTCTCTGGTAACATGCTCAGCTTGGTGTATTAACCTTTACCATTCATAGGTAAAATTAAAAAAAAAAAAATGGCATGTGCATAGACTAGTGTAGTGTTTCACTTGTCCCCATAACCAAAGGAAACACTGAAAATGTTTCCCACTGTACCCTGCTCACTCACACTCAGTCATGAAAAGTCTACACCCAAACAGGGTGGTGCAGTATCCAAGCTTATGCACCTCAGATGCCATAGAATCAGTGGTGACATTGTGAGTGATGTTGGCTTACAGTTGGAGGAGATGCCCCTACATTACTACCACGAGTCTATTAAAACTCAAGTTTTACTGTACTTACCGATGACTGGGTATTTTTTCGGTTGTGCTGATTTGGCAGGTAGCATCGTCTCTGCCATCGCTGCACTTCTGGTCCCATGCGTTTCAGTGCAAAGTTATGAATGAGATTCTTGTGTATTTCAAAGGAAAGCACCACCCTACACTGCTCTGGAGAACTGTGATCACAGACGGTATAAAGGATAAGGGCGAAGAGACTACGTTCACATGTTGTGGAGCATGATCTGTAATCTCGCTGCCTTCCAGCATTTGCTCGCCCAATCCGGCTGGTGCTTGAAGATGCCATATGGGTTGGGGGCTGAACGTGGAGCACTGGGAAGGGGTTCACTCCAGATGGCCTTGAGATGCCTGCCTTGTCCAGCTCACATGGAAAAAACATTGCACTTGGCCCAATGTGCATTATTGACATCACCTGAGGCTCCATTTTTTTTTTCTTTTCACAGAGCATTTACATTCAAAACTCGTACTAACTTGTTTATGCATATTTTTAAGACCCTTGCATTATATAATTGGCAGAATGCGAACAAACCTGTGGTGATTTTCTTTTAAAGATTCCTGGAATGTTTTCTGTTGCAGTTGGGGAAAATGCCGTTGAAAGCATCTTAATTAGTAACACTTTTACAGATTAATAAGTGTTAAATGTGGCTATTTAAAATGCTTTGTTTGTGTGCCTGGCGCTGAACAGATTTTGTAATATTCTTTATCTTCCACTGTTGTACTTTGTTAAAACGGCCATGAAATTCACTTTGGCCAAGAGTGCTGGCTAAACTAATAAAATGCAGTCCTCACGAGAAAATGAAGCAGCTCAAATTACAATGAGGGTCACAAGAAAATATATGGTGGGGTAAATGAAGAATTGAGGTGGTTGCGGGGGGCGGGGTGTTTTTAACAGGGCTCTGAATTGAGGAGTGTAGAAATGGAGGTCGTTGCTGTCAGCTTTTCTCACGGTCATGCAGAGGTGACTCCAACTGTCCGTTATATTTGGAAAATGGACTTTTGCATACTGTGTGGCTGTTTTTCATCTGATTTACATTGGGATCAGATTGCCGTGACTAAAGGAGTGAGTCACTGTGACAACTGTGCTCCTATACAGCATATCTGTCCAAACTGTAAAACTTTAAGACTGTTATTACACTGGAAGCATCCATCTTGCACAGTTGTTTTATTACCCCAAAACAATAGGCAGTTCCTGTGCAGACCTACATCTCGAAAATGAATATTGTCTGCGTGAAGAAGTCCAGCTCAGCTGTTTCATGTTTTGCTCAGTTCTGTTTGGTCAGCAGTCTTTTCTTCAAAACTTTTTCTTATATAAATGAGTTTTATGTATTATATGAATATTTGCAGTAAAGGTGGGGCTGTTCTGTGGAAATAGTTATTCTGAATATAGTGTACTGAATGGGCAACCTCTTCCAGAATAAAAAGATTGAATGTTATTTTTATCAAGCTGTATAGTACAGGTGCTGGACAGACAGTGTGCTTGCAGATGTAACTACCTGTCAGTTACGTTTTTTTTTTTTTTTTTTTTATTGTTCCTTGCTTTTTTTTTGTATCTCTTGGTCTGTCCATCCATCCATCACCCAATTTATCTTGTGAAAGTTGCAGGTGTTTTTTTTTTTTTTTTTTTGTAAAATAGATATGCAATAGGGGGGACTATGAAGTGCGTTGCTTTGTTTTCATGGGTGCTCTGGCCCTGCAAGAGTTTTTCTAAAGAAGTCATTTTCCAAAATGTTAGAGTAGAGAATAAACTTATCTGTAATGTCATCTCTCTGGCTGTTGAAATACTCAATCTAGTGTGGCAGGACAATTTTTCTTTCTTTGCTAGTGGTTATAATGTTCTGAATGTTTTCAGTAGTATGACATTAGGCTCATGGAGTTAAATATTTTCAATGTTTAAGGGAGAAATATTTAATTCCTCAGTACAGATTTGTGTAACTTTGCTATACAAAAATCAGCACTCAGCTAAGGGTGTGTGCTTTCACTTATAAAATATGCGTTGAACATTTATTCTCTCTGCAAGTTCTGTAGTGCGGATAAACAAGAGTAAACCTGAGGGAGGAGGTTTTTCATTCTCTGTTCCGTTTTCCTCAGACAGGGGTGAAAGGCTTCTTGCTTGGTTGACTGCACCTAAGACTTGTCAGTCGTCTTTCTCTACACTGCAATCAAGTGTTGAGCCACGCCACAATTTCAGCCTTGTTTGCGGCAGCATCCGTCCGTGGCATGTGTTGAAGAAGGAACCACCAATGTAAATTAAACACATCTTAAAATGTGCCACTGTCCTCCCCCCACATCCTCCCCATTTATTACAAAGTGGACACTTACCTTTTTTTTTTTTTCTTTTTTCTCCAAGACCTTTCATCATTGTCCAGTTTGTTTTTTGTAAAGAAGGTGGATGTTTCTGCTTCTGTGCATGTGCCGAGTCCACAGGCTGTGTCCTTATCAGCAGTTAGCAGTTGCTTCATTGAACCTGATCTACGCTTCTGGTAGCGTTCAGGGGATTGATTAAAGGTGTTCTGAATACACGTGGCATGAAGTCTGTTGGTCTGTATTGTAGGGAGCGACTTGTGTTTAATGTCGTCCTGAACTGTTCCAGTCTAACCGTTTGGAATAGCCTACATGCAGGCGCTAGACATTTCAGTGCAAGCTTACTTGAAGTGTAACTTTTAAATTTGCACACCTATTTACCTTTTGTGTAAGAAAGATGTGTCATTGGCAGGTTTGAATGAAAATGGACCAGGGCGTACAGGCTCTCGTGTTTCAGGTTCAATCTGAATAAACGAAAGTGGTGGTAGGTGGGGCGGGTGGTAGAAATGGCTTTGTGTGTGAATGTGTCTGTGTGTGTGTCTAAGAGATGCCAGGAGGAGGGGGAAAATCCTTTTCAACAATAGGCAAGTGTAAACAGCTTTTTAGACTGAAAGGCCCCTGGGCCATTTGCTCTTGTATCTGGGTTGTCCGTTGAGCCTCTCTCAGTTGCTGTCCTCAGGCAGCGGGGCAATGGGATTGCTTCGTGCCTGGAAATACATGAAAGGTACTAGGGGAGAGCTGGCTGCATTTGGGGGGGAGGATTTTTACATTAATGCCTCTACAGAGCGAATTCTAAATGGATCCCCCTTCAAGTGTTTGTGTGCTGATATATGGAAGCGGGAACAAACATTTACCCGCAAGCAGCTACATCTCCTTTACACAATCATGTCCTGAAAGTTTGTTCAGTGCAGCTGCCCCCCCCCCCCCCCCACAGTTGCTTTTAATCTCCTCCTTCGTTACGTGATTTGGTGCAAGTTATTCATCAAATGCTAATTTTTGTCTTAGATTCAAGGTCAATAGAACGACTTTGAAGACGCGGCGTGCAAAACCCCTCACCCGACCGTAATGCAGAGAGACAGCATTGAAGGAAAGTCGGGGCAGAGCCATTACCTGCTTAGGGGGGTGGTTGGCTGGTCAGAGGACGACTCTAAAATAGTGCTGTAACGCTGTTCGGCCTTTTGCAATTGAAGGGTAGTTTCAGAGCTGCAGTCCCTCTGGTAAAGGCACAAAGGGGATGGTGTGTCAAGCCCCAGGGCTACAAGCTTTACCTGGATTCCTTTCACCTGCAGCTAGTCAGACCAGTTGTGCTTGTTTTCTTGTTTTTATGTTGTCAGGGGCGTCTGTGACTGACGTACGTTTGCTGCCATTGTGGAAGTAGGGAAAATCTTCACGTGAACAGAGATGGGCTGTCAGTAAATCAATAGCCAGATAGGGTAGAAACAGGCTGAAATATAAAAAAGCAATAAAATGGATATTTGTGTTGTACTACTAATTTACTTTTTTTCTGGTCATCCAGTGGTGATTGATTATATGTAACATTTCAATATGTAAACTGTGTGTGTGTGTGTGTGTGTATATATGTATATATACATATATACATACACACGTGTGTAGTTTACATTTTATTTATTTATTTTTTACTGTATTGTGTCAAAGTTTAAGGAGGGGGCGGATCTTGCTCTTTTCACCATAATGTAATCTTCGTAATGTTTTGTGGCAGGCAAAAATTTAACTACTATTAAAGCAGCAAGCTCTGTTATGCATGTCTGCAGGTGTATATTTGGATATAGAATTTGTTCTCTCTCTCTCCCCCCCCCCCCCCCAACTAGCAATGAGTCATTAGACTGCTATTACTCAGAGCAGAAATTAGTACACTGTAACTGCTGTTGTCAATCGATGCATAAATTTCTCAGAGCGCTAGAATGGCCATGTTATCTTTCTACCTCAGCAGCCCTGCTAGAGGCTCTGCCAAGCATTTGTTTGCTGGAGATAGTGTAAACCTGGCCTGGTGGATCCTGCTATATAAGCCCTAAATCCTTGCAAAGGCTATAATGTTTAGCTTAATGGCTACGAGGTGGTCCAGCACGCAAGTCCGTATTCCCGTGTTACTAAGCTCTTTTCATGTGTCTGTGCACAAACACGCCTGGGCCTGAGACATATGCTCTTGCTCTCTTTCGTGCGCCAAATCAGCCCTTAAATGCAGTTTTGGGCACATCCCATTGGCCATTGGGGAGAAGATGTGAAGTTATCAGATTTGTGAAAAATAAATCCCCTTTCAGTGCAGATTAGAGAGGCTTGTTTATGTGAACAACACACTCTTTTAGTCAAAAAAAAAAAAGCCTAACTTTGATAACACAAACTGCATTGTTCACAGCTGGGATGGGTATGTGCTATCTGAAGGTTGGTAGGAGCCCCTCTGCAACTATTAATTTTCTATTGATAGGCTGGTTTAATTGATGAGAATAACATTTTGTTCCTTTTTTTGTGAACAGATTTTTGGTTAGACTTGAACTATGCTTGAACTTCTGCTGTGCCCCAAGGAGTAAACCCACTTCTCATGGTCAGACTTAACCTCTCTAGGTTACAAAATGTTAAATTGGTTTGTGGTTTAACAGCCAGAGGTTGCATTCTGTGAAAACAGGCACTCAGGCTAATTCCACCCCAGACTCCTGTGCTTGAATTTGTGCTACAAAGAGCTGCATGTTAAGGCTGAGATGAACCTCACTAGCAGGTCAACGGTGCCTGTGTTGGTGGAGAGGAGTGGACTGGATCAGTCAGAATAGATCCTTCATAAACCTGCAGAGTAATATGTTTATGCTTGCCCTCCCCATGCCAAAAATTAAATGCAATTAATAAAATTCAATTTTTTTGTTTTTTTTTCTCGCCATGTTTTTTTTTTTTTTTTTTTTTTTTTTTTTTTTAATGCTTGACATAGTTTTGCACTGATGAATCTTTCTTGGTACTGTGATGAACCAAAAATGGTTCTCGTCATGGATTACAGGGAAGTTTCAAGACAGTGTTGTGTTCAGTGGGACCTAGAACCTTGTACCAAGCAAGGGAATTTAAAAATGTTTTATTATTTGCATTTGATTCTTTTCATACTAACTGCAAAGAATAACAGTAAAAATAAAGGTGAATTTCCCTTTAAGCTTTCATCAGCTTTCATGTTTTGAACTTTACAACACATTCCAAGAATACCTGACAACTGTTTCTGTTCCACCCCCCGACTCCCCCATTTTGGAAAATGTAAATAAGACTTCATGTTGTCCTGACTCCAGAAATTAATTTTTGGTGCCAGTTGGATTTTGAAATGGAAATTTCTGATGTGTAGTGTTACAAGTACTGTATATGTAATTTCTTCAAAAATAATTTAAATCAAAATATATCTTATAGGAAATGGAAACATCTAAAACCTTCATGGACTATTCATTCATTCATTCAGCAGACGCTTTTATTCAAGGCGACTTACAACATGATTATGATTGTGACTAGAGCTTTGACTTTGTAAGGTTATTATATTTTACAATGATTGTTTGGCCTTGTGTGTCAGTACATAATTTAGTAACTACTTTCATATTGGTGTGCTCACAATATCTGCTGTTTGGGCAAGTGCAGATAATTTGACTTTCAGGCATCTGTGCCAACTGAAGTTTTTAATGAGCCGTTTGAGTCCATGAAGTGGGACAAGATATGGTCAACCTTGATGAAAAAACTTTCAATGTCACCCACAGGGCCTGAATAAGGGAATTAAATGTTGGATAATGAGTGATATTCTTGGATCAGGGCAAACTAGTGCAGGGTCCGTTCATAGCTAAGGAACAAAGAATCTCCTTTTTAGTGTTCTGTAGTTCCACATAAATGCCATCACATGCTAAAAGTTTGTCTTTGGGTACTTAAATGAGATAATGCAGCCTCATCACTTAAATCATTTTATTGTAGATAATTTTATCCATACAGGAAATACCTGACATAAGCCATCACTTTCAGACAATTGTATTTTAATGTTTTAAGTGCAGGTGCTTCCTGTGAAAATGTCATTTGGATTAAAATTAATGTGCATCAGCCTTAATTTACTGTTCTATTGATTGTAAATTAGTTTGCTATGTGGCTAAGTATAGTGATACTGCTGTTTTTCCTGAAGCGTGCAATCCTGATATTTCTTGCCTATTGCATTTAGGAACGTAGTATTTGTTCCGGTGACAATTGTTTGGAGCTGTTTTTTGTAAAAGCTGTTTCTGAGCCCAACATGATTAATATTTGCACTTTGACATACCAATGGCTTTTGTGACTATTTTCTGATGATAAAAGATTCAAAAGGGGGAAAAACGTAGAATGTCAGAGGAAGGAGCTTGTGCATAGCGCCAACAGTAACGGCTGCTAAACAGGAGGAGAGGAGAAAGCACTAGGCATGTCCAAAAAAAAAAAAAAAAAAAAACAAGAGCCCGTATTCCCTGTAATTACATGCTGCTGGTCGACGTCTGAGAATCCTTTGTTCACGAAACGGGGTGTACAATAAAGTAAAGAGCAGAAGTGGGACAGGTTAAAAGATGGTAGATGCAGCACATTTGGTGCAGCAGCGTCTGTAAAAAGGCATGTCACTAGCTGCAAACGGCTTTTGGGAGGGTTATATGAAGGAAAATTGGGACTGTTCAGTCCACCCACAAAATTACACGTTAGTCCTAACCGTATCAATAAATTAAGTTCTGCATGTTCATGTATGGTGGTAAATGGGTTTTGAGATTGCATAGCGCCTCGGAGAAACGCTAAGAACAAATTGAATGTCCTCGAGTGACTGAATTGTTCTGTGGTGTGTTTTATATTTTTACATGCTGGTCACAGTCATTACTGTTGCACGTCAATAACAGTGAGTGCCGGATAAGATGGTAATTATATCTTGTATTAATCATAGTTGTAAATTCATTGCTGTCACTAGTCATTGGTTTCAAAGCCTGTAGTATGTTCATGTAGATTTTGCAGTGCTTGGAATGATGGCAACATAAAGTTGCTTTATCAAGACACTTGTAAAGAGAGCTGCTGGTGTCGCACTACCTCACATCAGTAATATTTGAGATTGCAGCTTGATGTACCTTTTTAGTGTTTTGTTTTTCCTTATTCCCATCTAGTTAAAATGTAGCCTATCTTTTGTTATGACTCCTAACCTGTTCTTCCTCGATGAATGTAAGATCAGTAAGGATAAAGTGCTTTGGGTGTCCACATTCCACAGCTGTTTTAGATTTCCAAGAGCAGACTGGAGGGAGGTAGGCCTCTTGCACTTTTCCTCCCATGCACTGGTGTTTGACTTAAGTGTTGCTTGGGTATTCTGGGCGGCTGTGTTCTGAAACATACGAAATAGCGAGTGAATGTTTGTTTGAACTACTCTGCTTTGCTGGGTATTTAAGATCTCACTGTTGTTAGGGGTTTGTTTTCAGACTTGACCTAAACGCACTGCTTGGTCATGTGTAAAGGTTGCCATTTGACTTTACCTTTTAACCAAGTGTCGCATAATAATAATATTAATAATAATAATAAAAACCCACTAAGCTGACTAAATGATTATATTAAGATATTCACTGACTGGGGAAATTCTGAAAAGAATGCTTTAATTAGAATGAAAACAGTTGGCATGCTCGCTTACTTTTTAGCTGAATCGGTACGTTTCATTAAAGCGGGGATATTCTGCAAGCTCTGCAATGAGGCCATCACAAGCAGAATACACAAAAACATTCTGACAAAGTCACGTGGTGGTTTTATTTTTGTAATATATGTATCTTACCACTTTAGCTGTAATTGTGTGCTTTTGCCATTATAACTGCTTTCCACCTCGTTGCCACGATTTGTAATCTTTTTTTCCCAAATCCATGGCTTTTTATTATCTAAAATATAAAGCATTTGAAAAACTCAAGGTAGGGCCTCTTGCTTTCATTGAGCCTGTTCTTGTGACTGTTCAGATGGCTGTGTGAGCTGCAGAGTGAAGACCATGTAGAGAATGTGTGACCGTCAGCTTGCTGCTTTGTCTGCAGCCTCTATCTGAGCAGCCTGTTTTTGTGCAATTTTGTCTATAATGCCAGTTGATACAGGCAGAAATCAGACTGAGGTTTGTGATTTTCTTTCTTTCAGTAGAGCAGTGGGTTGATGTAAGGAGATGACAAACTGTGTTTGAAATGCATAATGTAGTCAGTGGACTCCTACAACGTTGTGTGTAATTTAGAGCTCTGGTTTAGCTTCAGGGGGGAATTATACCATCACTAGTTCAGAGGGGGAAATGAGAATTGAAATTATTCAAGTAATCAATTGTCAGATGAAACAAGGAAGATTAGATTCCAAGCTTGAGCCCACTAGTTAATGCAATTTTTTTTTTTTTTCTTTTCCAATAAAATTCTCAGTATGTAGATGATCACTTCAGATCAATGTGGTTTGTCCAAGACATTTAGTCTTGGAAGATTTTTCAAAACTTTACTGTGAATATTTTGTTTTTAAAGAACAGTGACTTGTACAAGTTTAATACTTAGTGCACTTTCATGATTATACAGACACATTCATGTCTGTCATGCAGTGCCAGTGTTTCCAATGTGTTGTAACATCTCCCGTCATAGCACAGTTGGATTGAATGTTGCTTTGGCTTTAAAAAGAGTCTTCCTAATGGTAAAAGATGAACACAACATTTTTACTAAGGCTATTAGGAAAGCTCCTCTACTTTCTGAAAGGTAAGAGGAAGCATTTCAGTTGGAGAGTACTTTGCTGTGCTGTGAAGTGACTTCGGTAATGTACCTGCACTTTATTCAGTGGTTGTTGTTATGGAGTGCGCCTCTTTCCATATTCACGACACCTTGTGTTTTTCAGCTAATAGTTGCAGGATCTGGGTCACTTCGATCAATATTTACCCCACACATTATGTTTTTGTCATGATTGCCCTGTGTGTATTTCTCTTTATTAAGCTAATTGGACTGAAGATCCATGTTTTATGTATGCGTTGTGATAGAGCTGTTAACCCACTTCTATCAGGGGAAGTGAGCACGGGCTGCCCTTGAGCTTTATCTGTCACAATAATTATTTTATTATGTAAATGAAGTGCAGATCATTATTTCATTAACAGAGTTCCAAATTTGAGTCCTTGGATTAGAATGCAAATTATTTAGGTAGTGTCCTTGCAGGCAGGGGAAATTTTATAACCCATTTCTTGTCCAACCTGGGGTTGCGGTTGGTTGTCTGGACATTAATATGCTTGCAGTTTGGCTGTCCCAAGATTTGTATTTGCAATTTTTGTGTGGGACAATGAGGTGACCGCCCTGAATACCGCCTTAAAGAATGAACTGTGAATTTAATCACTGTTTTGCTATGGTGTTAACATTTTCCTAAGGTGGGAATCACGATCACATTAACTAGCATTTGAGGCACCGCGTGAGATTAGGAAAAAACATTCACTGTCTGGAATGTGAGAATGATTTTTGAAAGGTAATATCCTCTATCTCTAGTCCTTGCATGAATTGATACCTGCCTCTTTCTTCACTGTGGGCGCTCAGTTCGTTGTGATGTAATTGCCATGTTTCTGTTGTATTTTAAAACAAAGTGGTATACATTATTTTTAGTAGTTCTATGGTATGTAATGTTAATGTTGCATTGAGATGTAAATGGTTCTGGTATATTGTGAGTTTAGTTTGTTTAAGGAGTACATTAGGAAAGACCAAGTCAACTGGTGCCATGTGTACATAAGTGTATGTATGATGCAATATATAAAAAGCTGTATTAAGAACATTTTAAACAAACTTTAAATTTGGAGGTTTGTTTAAAAAGCATCCACACAAAGAATTGTATTCTTCAGCAGAACTAGAAAGAAATGGTTGCTAGGTAACAGAAGTTCCGGGCAGAGCTAGCTTGTATTGATTTAAATGCTGGGTATTAGGGTTGGGTATTGTTTCAGTTTTATCGATTCCAAGTCTGATTGCGATTCTGCTTATCGAACCTGCTTCTTCTTGATTCTCAGTTCTGATTCTAATAGGTGTGTAACAGTATGCAAACTCATGGTTTGCTATGTATCTCTGATTTAATGTCAAGGTTCAGTATGATTTCCATACAGTTACACAACAAAAAGATAAATTTATGTGTAAATGTATAAACTTATGAACAGTGGCAAACTGGCCATAATTTCCTGAACACATAACGAATACACATAAAGGCACGTACCTTTCTGTCATGAGAAAACATAGCTATGGGTTGAAAACAGTCACATGTTTTTGCTCCAACACTGGCTTATGTTAATTGTAGTCCACCCTGGGACTGATATTTTTAGTCTTGATTTTGTGCATAAAGGAATTATAATTGAGTGTACAGGTTGTCTGTTTTTTTCCCCTTATACTTTTCTGTTGAATTCGCATGACCCTGTTGTAATTTGATGTGAACTTGTGAGTGAGGCAATACATATATAAAGGGAGTTCATTTAATAAATCCACCACTTTTATTTTAATTCATTTATAATGTGTGTTTCTCATCTTTAAATTCTGTTAATTGCTGGTAAATCCCATCAAAGCAAAGGGATAGCATATTACAGGGTGTAGGTATTATTTTTTTGAATTTTTCTTTTTGAAAGTTAACATTGTTTCAACCTACTAATAAAAGTTAGTGTTTCTGAAGGATATCAATTAAGTAATCTTAAATATAACAACGATCTATTAAGGTGCAGCATGTCAAATTACTGAGTTGAACTCAGTGAAATTACTGAGTTCAACTGAATTTTGCAGTTGAAAAAACCCTCTCGCTTGAGACAGGTAGCAGGTACAGCAAGGTAGTGCTTTGATCTGTTATGGAATCGGAGAGGAAACTGAATTTTGAATGTTAGTTCCACACACAGAAATGTCAAACTGAAGGCACACCGTATCTTGTGAAGTATCACTTTATTTGCTAATAATTTGGCCAATTGACCATCAGAGCATAAAATTTTATGCACGTAACATGCATGGTTAAAGCTAGAGTATATTCACTTGGCAACGCGTGCTGAACCAAATGTCCTGTGCAAACAGTCGTACTGTTGCACCCCTAGTTCTTAACATGCTGAAAAATGGCCAAAATATTTCAGTAAGAAAAATTGTCTGAATTTAAAAAGTTCAACTTAAACTTTTACAAGAAAGTAGTCATTTCTATATTTTGTTAAAACAAAAATAGTGGGTGTCAATGTAAAATAAACACATTTCTTCCACCTATATATCCACAAATACACAAATGTAGTGTACGTGTGTGCATGCAGACAACAAAGACAACAGTTCTTAAGAAACGATTCTCACAGTCAGTGGCAGATCCAGTGGGCTGGCCAAGGT